>PVIJ01002872.1:0-148591 GCA_004024925.1 Scalopus aquaticus | reverse complement strand
TTTTGCCCGTTTTTCTGTTGGGTTATATGCCCATTTGTTTTTATTCTTATTGACCTGTGAGGGATTTTTGTTAAGTAACATTTTGTTGTATATGCAACCAAATATATTTCTCCTTGTGTGTTGAGGGAGGTTTGACTTGAAAGGTAGATCCTAACTTATCTGAGAATGCAGAAGATTCTGGAAAAATGGTGGCATCTGCGCACAAATCTCTGAGTCTCTCCTTGTTTCCAAGCTCTACTAAGGTGATTCACTCAACTGTATGGATAAGCTGTATACGGAGTAGAGAGAGCCTGGTTGACTTAGGGAATATAGGGAGCCCTGAATATACTTATGCTTCAGGTTCCACGTTGAAGATGCAGAGCAGATGAGCTTTGTTTATGAGTCCCTTTATGTATGGGATTGGAGAGCACTACAAGGAGCCAGTTCTTGGGGAACTAGTGCCTCTAGGTGAAAATTAAAAACTTAAGTCAGGAGAAGGTAAAATATGTAAGAAATAAATCTAATAACATTTATTTTCAAATCTAGGTGGAAATGGAAATTATTGTGAACTCTAGTATACCTATTAAGAAAGGATATGCTTTTGTGCCAAAATTGTTTATGGGAATATTTTTAAGTACAGTCAATTAGAGCAAAAGTTCCAAACAATCTAAATGTCCTCAGTGGAGAGCTGGGTAAATCTATGACGTATATATATGATAGATACTCTACCTGAATTATTATTTCCATAATGCAAGCCTCCTTTCTGCCATTATCTTCTAGTGAGTTCCTGGTCAGCTCATTGTAACTTCCTCATGGAAGTCATTTTTTACCTCACTGACTGGACCCAATACCCCTGGCTTGCTCTCATATAGTGTAATAGCATTTGATAGAGTTGCAATTTTACATTCATTTGTATTGTTACAAAATTGATATATTTTACCTCTGCTGGTTAAACTCCTTGAGTGCTGGGACAGAATTGGTTTCCGCTTGCCATTATAGCCCTAAAGCCAAGTATAGTGAGGTAAATATTTGTTAAGGATATTCTACTAAGTATATATCTTCTCATTCCCATTTTTAGTAAGATATGTGATGACAGGCTGATATATGTTTAAAAATTTTTTTTGGATAAGAAATTAAGAATAACCTTTTAGATTAAAATGATTAGTAAAACACATTTCTAACTTTTTCCTCCAAAACATCAATGTAATTTTGGTTTTATTTGTAATATAAACAAAGAACTTCTGCTTTAAATCAACCTAGCTTAAATCAACCCTGTCTCTTCAGACGACTAGAAAAGCTAGTCAATGTATCTTTAAATATTCATTAAGGCTTTCAGAAAGCTAACTATGTAGTCAAGAATTACCAAACTGAGATTCTGGAAAAAGGCATAAATCCACAGAAACCAGCATTTGAGACTATTTCGTTCCTAAACACATTAATGAATTTATGAGAGGGGTCTAAGTGGTTGTACATATCTCCTGAAGAAAGCTTAAAAAGTTGGGATTCATGGTTTTCCAAAGTTGATTTGAGTGCTATTATGTTTCTGCTCATTGGTTTGGAACCCTTAAAGATTGCAGCTATAAGATTAAGGGTGAAATGGAAAGAGATCAGTCTTGGAAGGTACTATAACCTACTTTCAAATAATTTTAGTTCCCGAAATTTAAATAAGGTAGTTCCTGCACCTAGCAAAGGCAAGCCTCTTTAGACTTATATCATACAAGACATTAAATTTTGTAGTCTTCAAATATAATATGTGGCTCACACCGGGAATAACTGGGGATCTAAGGAGACATATGACGTGAATAAAAATAAAAACAGACCCCCCAGGTTCTCCAGACATCAGCTTTATCAGACCAAACTTTGAAATAACTAAGCTTAAAAACAAGACAAAATTATGCTTACTATGTTCAAGATATCAAAGACTGAATTGAAAATTTTGTCAAGGAGCTATGAATTATAAAAGGAATATATAGAAATAGTATCTATAATTTAAAATCTTCCTGTGAAGAAAATGCCAGGTGCAGATAACTTTACAGCAAATTACCAAACATTTAGGGAAGAAACAACTCCAGTGTCTTAAAAATTCTTGAAAAAGAAATGCTCTCCAAATCATTTTTGAGTTATGTGAACCTCATTATGGTTTATATAACTATGATACAAAATGTGGCAAGGCCTATTATAGATGTAATAGTCCTAAACAAGACAGCAGCAAGATGAAATTAGATGTGTGTGTATGTGTGTTAGTATTATATATAGTATATATTATATATTATAATAGTATTATATATAGTATATGGTATATTAGTAATATGTTATAATATAATATATATTATATATATAAAAGAATTATACCTCCCAACCAAGTTGATTATTCTACAAATGTGAGATTTAACATTAAATTTTAATCACAGAGAAAAAAAATAAAATATTTTCACTCGTATGTGGAAGATGAAGCAAAGCAAATGAACAAACAAAACAAAAACAGTCCTTAGATTGTGACAACAGAATGGTGGTCACCAGAGTAGGAAGGGTGTAGGATGGTTAGAACAGGTACAGAGGTCAGCTGTTGGGTGGTGGATGGAATCTAGCCTTTTGCAGGAGGGAGCATGATGTAGCTGCATGCTGACACCCATATATAGTTGTAAACCATGTTCATTCAATAAGTATTATGTACTAATGTAAGATGTTAATAACGCAGAAGGATGAGGGCATAAGGAATGCTATACTATCTTCACAACTCTTTCATACATCTAAAACTTTTTAAATAAAAAACTTTTTAAGGTTTATTTATTTATGCACACAAGAACTGGGGTGTAGGCCAGAGGTGTGGGATGGTGAGAAGATTCACCAGAGACAGAGTGGGGAGCAGAACAGGCAGATCGACTGAAGTACGCTGCTGAGGGGAGCAACGGGCGAGACAGGAGAGGTCTGCTGCACCATATGGGTCAGCTCCCTGGCCGGGGATCAAACTCGTGCTACAGTGGCTGCAGATAGCTTCATAGTGCTGAGACTTAACCCGTTGCACCACCAGGGAGGCCCCATAAAAAAATTATTTAAAAATAAATCAGATCATTAACTGCATTAACTTAACAGAAAAATACCTCAGTAGATTATAGAAATATCATTAGATAAAATTCACCTTCCATTTATAATTCTTGAGCTAGATTTGAAAGGAGTTCTTTAATGTGACAAAAGTATCTATAACACCTGCACTAACATACAGTGAAATGTTGAAAAGCTTTGGAACAGGCCAGGATGCTGCCTAACAACACACACAATATAGTGCATTAAAAGTCATATCTGATACGATATGGCAAGAAAAAGAAACACAATTGATGAAACTTAGAAGGAAACAACAGAATTGTCTTTTTAGATGATATGATTGTGCACAGAGAAAACTTAGAGTCTAGACTATTAGAATCAGTAAGTGCATGTAGCAGAGCTGCTGAATTTAAAGTCAGTAAGCAAAAACAATTTGTATTTCTATTTACCAGCAACCCGGAAACAACAAAATGATATTTTATTTTATTTATTTTTTTTTTAAGATTTATTTATTTATACATACAAGCTGCGGTACAGGCCAGAGGTGTGGGGCAGCGAGAGGGTTCACCAGAGACAGAGTGGGGAGCAGAACAGGCAGATCAGAAATACACTGCTGAGGGGAGCAGCGGGTGAGGCAGGAGAGGTCTGCTACACCATGTGGGAATCTCCCTGGCTGGGCTTCGAACTCGCTGCCAACAGCTCCACAGCGCAGCGCTCAACCACTGCGCCACCAGGGAGGCCCCACAAAATGATATTTTAAAAAGAGATGCTGTTTGCAATATTTGTAACAACAAATCTAACATGCTCATGGCTCATTGGAAGATTCAAAATTAGAAAGATATAAATCATTCCCAAGCTGGCCTGTGGGTTCAATACAGAGTCAAATATTACCAGAGAACTTCATTAAAAAATGTATATGGAAATGCTAAGAATAGGTTCTAAAATTCATATGGAAAAGAAGAATAAGGTGGTAGGACATACTTGCTAGGACATCAAGATTATAAGCTAGAGTAATTAGAATTATTAGTGCAAGGAGAGACAAGCATTGAAACAGAATGGGGAATCCAGAAGTAGATCCATGCTTACAAGGACACTTGGTTTACACCAGACGTGCCTCTGCAGAGTACTAGGGAGCTGACAGTGTTTTTAATGTTTTTGGGTCATCTATTTGAGAAGAAATTAACCCTGACCGCTTTTTATTCTAAGGGATTAATACAGTCACATATGAAAGGCAAAACAATAAACTTCTAGTATTTATGGACTATCTTCATGATTGGAATAAAGAAAATCTTCCTAAAACAGGACACAAAAGATCACTAACTGTACAGAAAACTGTTAATAAATTGGATTACATTAAAAGTAAGAACACTTGTGTTTACCAAAAGACTATTAAATGTGTGAAGAGTGAATCCAGAGTGGGAGAGGATATTTGCAGCATAATCGCAGAGAATTCACTTGAAGAACACATAAAGACCACAGATGAGACTTAAACAAGCACTTCACAAGAAGATACCTAAATGGCCAGTAAAAATATGAAAAGATATTCAACCACATTAGTAGTCATGAAAATACAAATTAAAGCCACAGTGGATGATTCCACCCACCATCAGACTGGTTCAAATATAGATGAGTCGCACCAGGTATTGGCCAGGATGTGTAACTGCAAGAATGCTCAGATCCTTAAATGTAAATTGGCGCATCTCCTTTAGGAGATAACACTGTTACCCAGAATTGAACACATACACAGCCTGTAACTGGGCACGCCAATCCTAGGGATGTGTGCAGCAAAGAGATATGCACAGGAATAGTCACAGTAGCTTCACTTTAAATAACAAAAAATTGGGATCAGCCCAAATGACCACTGACAGTAAAAAAGTATTAATTATGGATCATTCATATAATGGAATTGTATCAGCAATGACAATGACAGTAAATGACAGCAACAACGGAAGCAGGGGTGAATCGCACATAATGCTCTGCGAGAGGAACCAGACACAGAAATACACATTGATTGTTCCAATTACATGAAGTTCAAAAACAATAAAAACTACTGCTTGTGGATGCATCCATACTTGGTGAAACTATAAAGAATAGCAAGAAAGTGCTTTCAGTAGAATGTCAAGAGAATGATTTCCTTTGGGAAGAAAGAATACTAAGTCCGTGCACAGAGGGTGTCTGGGTGCCGGCAGGTGTCTAGTAATTTGCGTGGTGGTTATGTTGCCATTTGCTTTTTAAGTTTTGAGTCATATGTTTGCTTTGTGTGCTTTTCTGTATGATTATCATACTTCACAGTAAAAAAGCTTTTTAAAAGTTATAAACCTCCAAAAAGGGGAGATTTTTAGGGGAACTTTCGGAAGCTGGAAAACAGATGGATTAGTGTTACTGACTTAGGTTCAAGAAAGCTAAAACTACCTTAGCGATGGGCAATGCTGAGTCCAGCACAGAATCCTCAAAAAGCAAAGGAATCGGTTGCACCAGTTGTTAGAATTGGGAACTGTGAGTTAGCAGGAGCAGGGAGAGAGGCACAGAGCTAAAATAAGGCGGTGGAAGCTGTGTGAAAGGCAGGTGAAGTCCTAGTTGCCCGTGGGTGGCTCCCTCTGCCCGGGTCTGGACACTAATTTCAAAACAGCAGAGACCAGAGAGTTTCTGAACTGGGGGTCAATTGAGGGCATCAGTACCTTGCCAAAAATAGGTGAGTGAAGTGCCCATCTGCATTCTCAGAAAAGACTCATAGGACTCCCTACCGGGGCCCACCCTACCACTGTGTGTGAAGCTCCAGCCGCCAGCTCTGGAAGCATTTCAGCCTCTCCCTCCTAATCTTGTGCAAACAAGGATTACAGGACACCTCAGGATAGTCTCTAAGAGAGAGACAGCAACAGCAATAACAAGACAGAAAAAGGCAACTTGAATGAACTTGAGATTATAAAGAAAAATAAAGCTGAAAAAAGGAAAAACCACAAAACCCCCAGAAAAATAGGGGGAAAATACAGGCATCATTACAGTAAAAACAGCACTTAGGAGCTTTATGAGCTGTTTGTTCTGCTTCTTGTTTTTTTCCCAAGTTCTAGCATCATTTGTCCCACAAATATCTTTTTGTTTAATTTTGTGGGAGTAGAATGTGTTAGATGACAATAGATGTGAATAAATATAAAACAAAACTCTTAAATGGAATAGAGACCCATGATTGAAGGTTCTGTCTGACCCTAGGATGTCTCTTCTGAACTGGTGAAGATAAGAGCCTGCTTCTCTCATTGCATTTTCACTTTGATTTTTTTTTTCTCACTTCCATGTGAACTTCAGTGTCTCTTCTCATATTTCTATCTTCATCTCCTTGTTTGTTGGTGTCTCTTCCCCCTAAAGATCATTGCATTTCAAGCTATCAGAAAGGTACCCTACTAACATGTGCTTAGTCCTGGCTGGCTGGCTGTCCAGCCACACTCTATTAGGTAGGCTTGTTGGTGGGTAGCTTCAAACAGGCTCTCCATCCTCCCTTTCTGTTTTAATGTCTGTATTGTCTCTGGACCTGCCTCACGATCCTGCAGGATATTGAGAGCTGGGGGGTAAGGACAGAGAGGCCGTGTTTCTTTTTCTGGCTTTTGAGTGTGGTCACCTGGTGTATGCTTGGACCTTGGCTTTTCAAGTGAGAGGTGTTTCCTAATTTTTATATGAAAAAGACCATAAAGTCTTGTGTTACCTATTTGGATGTTACTTTATAAAATACCTTCCCTGTCATCATAATTTGTTCTGCACAGTTGTGTATGGTAGGCTCACTCACTCGTTTGTGAGTGAGGAATTGGTGAAAGCAGGCCACAGAGGTCCAGGAGAGCTTGCTGTGCATCATATTCACACTCAGAAGACAAGCTGCTCGGACCATCCCTTGCCATTTGGGCAGACCAAACCCTGCATCTTAAGGTGGCCAATAGCAGTCTCACAAGAGACCTCTGCTGTCGCTACTGTCTTTATTTATGTGTGTTTCATTCTTCGCTGTGTTCAACATTTCAGAACCACGAATGACCTCATAGAACTGCCCACTCTGTATTTTTTTGTGGCTCCTCCACTTTTTTCACTTCATCCTTTTCTTTTCTGGGTTTACCTTTTCTCTTGCTCCTTAGAACTTCCTGAGATTTTTGTTTCTTTAAACAAACCTAGGCCTTGATTTCTTTTTTAAAAACAGTTTCTGTAACCTAGAAAGGCCCTACTTAAAAAAAAAAAAAACTATTCTGTTAACATATTCCTGTAACTCACTTCTTCTTTGTATTCTCTAAGGAGGTACGACAGTTCGAAAGGAGATCATCAAGAATAAAATCAGAGCCATTGGGAAGATGGCACGGGTCTTTTCAGTTCTTCGGTAAGGATGAGTCTGTCATTAGATTGTGGGGTGAAAGCACTTCAAGAATAAATTAGAAGTTGATTTCAGAAATTTTTTAGAATTGGGATTTGGCAGTAGGCCTGTAGGTGTTCAAGTTAAGTGCACATTGAATCAGACCTACGTGTTAAAGGGACTTGAACAGTTCCTGGCAAACATTCTTTTGGTCCTGGCTTAGCTGTAGTCAGGGCAGAGGTTTAGTGTGGCTTCTGAAGCCAGATTGCTTGTTCTTGTTAGTTGTATGATCTTGTGCCTCATTTTCCTTGGTTGGTAAAGAGTGACAATAACAAGACCTGCCTTATGTGGCTATTAGGAGGATTAAGTGGGATGATATGTGGCAGACAGAATAGTACGTGGCTACTAAGTGTTTCTAATTGAAAAGCAGACTGAGTGTTTAAAATTGGAATATTTATAGGTAATAGCCCTACTTTTGGGCCAGGGGAAGGGTAGAGAGTAGGAGAACCTGTCCTGCATCTCAGTGCATTTTTTCTTAGCTTCTTGCAAATGTCTTTGAGTTACTGCTGAGCGGCAGACACCCTGTGGCATTAACCCAGGGCTTTGATCTTCCTTTGCAGGGAAGAGAGTGAGAGTGTGCTGACTCTCAAGGGCCTGACTCCTACAGGTACACTCCCTCTGGGTGTCCTCTCAGGAGGAAAGCAGACCATTGAGACGGGTGAGTATGAGAAATGCTCCTTTCATGAATGGTTGTGCTCCTGTTATCTGACAGTCCATGTAAAACCTAAAATTGGAGCTTCTTTCAGTAAAGGGTTTCGGAGCGATCGGATATTCATTTGGGGGAAAATGAGTCTTGACTCTTACTTCTTTCCATACACAAATTAATTCTAATTGAATTATAACTTAAATGTGAAAAAACTCCCAGAGTAAAGGAGGGAGAAATAGTTATTGGGGTGGATAAGGAGTCCTTAAATAGCACACAAAAAAATGGTAACACTAAAAGCAAAACATCAATAAATTATCTTTTATTAAAATTAAGATTTTTCCGTTCACAAAAATACACGATTAAGAAAGGGAAAAAACAAACTAGAAACTGGAAAAGGATTTTTGCAATGCATATGACTGGTAAAGTGTTTGTATTCAGAATTAATAAAGAGCAACTCAGGAAGAACTCATAGCAACCATTATTTTTATAATCAAAGATTTAAACAGTACTTTACAAGAGAGGGCACCAGAATAACCAATAAGCATATGAAGAGATGCTTACTGTAGCTCCTCACCTGGGAAATGGATATTGAGATCAAGTGAGATATCACTGGAGGGCTGAAACTAAAAGACCTGAAAGTGCCAAGTGCTGCTGAGTTGTGGGGAGCTAGAAGTAGACACGTTGCTGATGGACTCGTAAATTGTTTCAACCATAAATTGATCAAAACAGACTAATCAATGGTAATAAAGCTAAATGACACTTGCTCTGGTGGGAGAATATGATCCAGAAGGGAAACAGGGATGTTTGGAGTAGTGGGAATGTTTTATATAAAAGTGTATGGTGCTGTACATTTCACGGTTGTGCATGTGAAGTGCCTTACTTGTGTATGTTTATACCTATATTATCTTTTTTGTTAGAGTTTTCTAACAGTAAGGAAGTTTACCTGCAAGTATATTCCACTCCACCGCAACAGTCACCCTGTAACCAGAGGGTCAGTTTTAAAGCTTACGTGGGCACTGACTTCTCAGGAGAGGGCTTTACAGAAATCTGAAATGAAGAGATTGATGTTTGTCAGAATAAACATAGATCTCATCAAGCAAGGGAAAAGAGCTATCACTTCATTGGATGGCTAATTTTAGGAGTTGAAGCATTAACACCTTACACTAGAGTACCATTGCTTTTTTTTGTTCCCTTGTCATATAGAATTATTTCTACTTTTGAATTCTTTTGAATTCTTTTGAATTCTTTTGAATTCTTTTGAATTCTTTGCTTTTTTGTGGAAATAGCATCACTATTGACTAATAGAAACAAATTTCCCTTATCCCCCTTCTTTTTTAAAACATTTTTAAAGATTTACTTATTTATGTATACAAGAACTGGGATCTAGAACAGAGGTGTGGGATGGTGAGAGGGTTCACCAGAGACAGAGTGGGTAGCAGAACAGGCAGATCAATGGAAACACACTGCTGAGGGGAACAGCAGGTGAGGCAGGAGAGGTCTGCTGCGCCATGTGGAAATCTCCGTGGTCGCAATCGAACTCGTGTTGCAGTGGCTGCAGATAGCTTCATAGGCTGAGACTTAACCCGTTGCACCACCAGGGAGGCCCACTTTTTTTTTATTTTTTAAAAATTTCTTTATTTTACGTAGAAGAACTGGGGTTTAGGCCAGCAATGCAGGAGTGAGAGGATTCACCAGAGACAGAGTGGGGAGCAGAGCAGGCAGATTTACTGAAAGACACTGCTGAAGGGAGCAGCAGGCGAGACAGGTGAGGTCTGTACCATGTAGGTCAGCTCCCTAGCCAGGAATCAGACTCAGGCTATAGTGGTGATAACATTGAGACTTAACCCCTAGGTCACTGGGGAGGCCCCCCCTTCTTTTTTATAGAATTGAATTTTTCCTCTTTAAAAATGAATACTAGAATTCTACAGTTTAGCTATTTAGAAGGACAAATGAACATTTTCTCCTTGGAAGTGCATTATTTGTTTTCTTAATTTTCACAGTTTCATAGGAAAGATCAGTAAGCTATTTCATACTGAATTTTTGACTCTCAAATTAATGTTCAGTTTCTTCTAAGCAAAATACATTTCTACCATTATTTTGGTAATTAGTCCTGAGAGACTCTGAGAACATCTCTGCAAGGTAATTTAGGGTTAACACGAAGTAACATGGGTTGACAAAAGGGGAGAGGGAATGTCTTATATGAGAAAAATGCAAAGAGAATTTTATAGAATTGTTGTTTGGAAATTTCTTTATAATTTTTAGTCTGCCTTTGCTCTCAATCCAAAATGTATCCCATTTTGAATATGAGTGTTTTAATCAATACCAGCTTCTTCGTGGGTTTTTCTATAATTGATAGAAATCTTCAGGAATGTGTAATAAGAAAAAAGGAATGTTGGAGTTAACTTTTCAGAGCTTATCTTTCTCCGTGATAGATAGGAACTGAGGATGTATTTTCCTGTCAGTGTCTCAGCTCTACAGGTTCATTGGCAAACTGCAGCATTAGCCAAAAAAGACTTTTATGTCCCTACAACTTTACATGGAGAACTTTCAGCCAATAATAATCCACATGCCCTTACTGCTTACATTCATTTATGTCCCACCTTATTCCAAGAGGGTTTTGAGTAAGTGACAGTAAACATATAACATAGTGAAATAAAATGAATATGCTTGGATATTGAAACACAAAAAAGGGCAAAAATAAAGCCAATAATTAACCACAAATTATTGGCTAGTAGCCAAAATAAGAGGAAAGTCAACAACTGAACAAGCTTATTAGACCATAAGATTTCTTCACACCGTAAGATTTAAAAAAAAAAAAGAGCCTATTAGTCTGCACGAAAATCAAACCTTTATGCTAAAAATGGAATCATCAAGAATGTGAAAAGCCAACCCACAGAATGGATAGAAATATTTACAAATAATATATCTGATAGAGGACTTGTATCCAGAAAGTATAAAGAACTTAACTGAATAAGAGAAAGATACATAACCCCATTAAAAAGTGGGTAATAAATTTGAATGGATGTTTTCCCAAAGAAAACATACAAATGGCCAACAAATATGTGAAAAAATGTTTGACATCATAAGACTATTAAGAAAATATAAGTCAAAACCACAAGCAGATCCTACTTTATATCCCGTGGGATTACTGAGAGATCAAAGGCAGATGATAACAAATGTTGGTGAGAATGTGGAAGAAGCTGAATCCTCGTGCACAGCTGGTAGGGATGTAAAATAGTGCAGCCACATTAGTAACCAACTTGTGAGTTTCTTAGACGATTAAACATACAATACACCGTATGATCCAGCACCTCAATTCCTACCCTCATAACCCAGAGAAATGAAAACATATCTACACAAAACTTGTACATGAATGTTCATAGCAGCATTCTTTATGATCGCCTAGAAGTAGAAATAACCCAAATCTCCATCAACTGATGAGTGAGTGGATAAACAGAATGTGAGATAGCCATACAGTGGAATACTACTCAGTCACAAAAAGGAGTGAAGTACTGATGCATGCCAAATGAAGAAGTCAGTCATTAAAATTGCTTATTAGTTGATTCCATTTCTATGAAATGTCCAGAACAGGCAAATCTATTAAGACAGAAAATAGAGTGAGTCTGGGGATGGGGGAGGAGTGATGTTTCTCTTTGTGATGATGAAAATGTTCAAAACATAAATTGTGATGGTGACACAGCTCTAAATACACGAACCTTATTGAAATTGTACAATATAAAGAAGTCAATTTTATTTTTATGAATTGTATTTCAGCAAAGGAAAAAAAACAGTTTCTCAGTTTCACATGACTGTTTCTTATACCGTCCCTCAGTGCAGGCCAATACCTTCATACCCAGTGCAAAAAGCAATTCCAGGAGGGCCCTAAGCAGTGTAATGTCAGTGTGCATTTTACCACATAGCTGTCCCACTCTCATTAGACCAGCACTGGACAGACAGTGTTAGGAAGCACTTTGTTCGCCCACTTCCTGGCAGTTGCATCCACGCTGTGCTGTTTGGAGGTACTATGGGTATCTTGTGAAAGCTTATTTGTTCTATTTGAGGGAATTTGAGAGGGGTGACATTGCTCTAACACATGCCTACATATGTTAACAAATGCAAGCACTTGATAAGTTGGTTCCAAGTTTCCATTTTTTCACATCGCATTAGGAAGTAAACTTTCAGTTCTTCCAGTTTTTCTCTCATCCATATATAAAGCCTTGAGAACAGCAAACTGCTACCATTCATTATTCTTCCCTACTTTCTTTTAAAATTCTGGTATTGAAAGGACAGGGTTCTCCTAACAAGATCTTTTTTTCTACAACCTGTGTGAGCTTTTCATTTTTAGAACTTTTACTGTTTTACAAAGAAGATGCAAGGAAGTTCACCTGTTGGAATAATGTTGAAATCATTGGAGGACAAGTCCTTCTTAGTGATTGACTTGCTTTTTTGCAGTGAATGGAAGCCATATGGGTTGGAAATGCCAGCCTCTGCTGTCTCTCTAATCCCAGATGGTACATGACTTTGTATCTGGAGTTAAATATGTTTATGCTTTTGCTAGCTTAGTACGCCACCCCTGGACAAGAAGTATTCCCTAACTTTTAACCCATTTTTCTCTTTCCAAATTCCAGTCTGTTAATCAAAGCCCACTCTTTCATTAAGTAATTTTGAAGGACACTTAGACCCTACGTAAGTTGCTTGAGAACAGTAACTAGTTTTAAATAAGTTTTTGATTAGGACTCAGCGGCAGCTTATGGTTGTAGTGTTAAATGATTTGACTCAAGTTATTTCAGTTTGTGAACATCAAGACATAAGTTAGCAGCTGCTGCTTAAAATGAGGAAAACAACATAACTCTTGTTTTCTCAGTCAGTTTGATGTGCTACATGGTCTCAGCAATAGATGCCATTGACTAAAAAAAGGGTCTCCTGGCACCTGAAAATTTAAAAATATTAGAAACTCTCCCCAAACTTGTATCTCCACCCCCCCACCCCCCGCCCCCATTTAGTTTTTCGCAATAATCTTCTCGCTTCTCTAACTAGTTGACTTTTTTCTGGGTGGGAGTAGCTAACAGATGGGCCCCAGGATGTCTGTGCTGGTTTACTCACTCTTTTTCTGTCTTCATTTTTGCATGCCGCTGCTCCTGCTCTCACAGCCACAGTAGAAGCGGTAGAGGCCCGGGAAGGTATGGCGTGTTCCTGTGATAGATGTGCTCTTGTGTCTGTCTGCTAGTTTTAAAAAGCTTTGTCAACATTTAAGATCTTTTATTATTGCATCACCACAACTGTTAATAGTAAGAAAATGAATAGATATTTCTGGGCTTGCCCAGGAAGCAAGTGTTTCCTTTGTGTCCTGTATTTGTGTTTATTTAAATGCCCCTCCACAGCTACCGTGTTTTCTGGGCTCTGTCAGTTTTAATGCAGTGCCCGAAACTTCAGCAACTGGTCATGAGGGGTCAAGTGACTAAATCCTGTATCCCTTCCATGCATAAAAGACACTCATTTGATTACTAGAGATTGGAGCAGGTGAGCCTCTGTGTTCAGTGATTCTAAAGGCGTTCAAGAACGGAGGCGAGATTAGTTAGCAATGTAGTTTGATTCATGTCTGTGGTTGCCCTGGGGCAGTCAAGCCAAATTATTTTTGTTCCTTTGAAAGCAAATTTTAAGTAATAAATTATAAATCTAGAGAAACATTAGAATTGATAAATGTGTGTCATGAGTTTGTTTTGTTAAGGTGGTCCAAAATAGGAATATATCTTTTTGATAATACAAAAGTTCGACTAGAAAGGAATATATCTAGAAGCTGTTTAATGGCTTTTAAACTTTAACTCAGCTCCTGGTTGTGCAAGATTAAAAAAAAAATTGTCCTTCTAAATAAAAAGACCAGATTTCTTAGTGTTTTTTTTTTCCTTTTTTGTGATCAGTGTGATGTTTGTGCTAAAGTTACTACTCTGTTTAACTTGTTCTATTATTCTTTTGTTGCCTTATTTCTGTCATAGAGCACGTTTCTGTTTCATAAGAAACTTTCTCAAATGTGTTGGGGCTGAATACGAAGTTATTAGCTTTCCATCAGGTAGACTTCTGCTATGATGAATTGTTCTGTGGAAATTACTTTCACAGTTTCAGCTCCCCCTTTGGGTCTTAAGGAAGCAGTTGCTTCAGACAAGACCAATCCAAATCAAATATTGCCTATTGCTGTCACCAGACATGTGCTCCATAGCTGCCCTGCTGTGTTTTTTTCCTAGGAGGTTGCTATATGCTAAGGAGCTTGTTGGTTTGCTGTCTAATTAAGCTTCTGCCTTTCCTGTTTTTCTGTAGCCATCAGAGGCTTTTCACTTCAGCATAGGATCCGGAGTTTTGAAGAAGCTCGAGGTCTAGACCGAATAAATGAGCGGATGCCTCCTCGGAAAGATAGCCAGTATTCTGACGGGCCAGTGAAATTGGTAACCCCTGTCCACCCGAACGCGGCACATAAGAGCGACGCAGGGAAGAAAAGCCAGTAATGACTCAGTCCTGCTGCGAGGTGGATCCAGAACTTCAGAACAAATTTTATTTATTTATTATTGGAAAACAAAACAACAAACCTGGAGGTGCATTCATAATACACTCTGCATTTATTCTGTAAGAAAGGCAACCATTTTATAAATTCTTTTAATTTATGTTCATATATAAAAAGTACACCTGTTTTTTTCCCCTTTTATTCCTAATTTTTAGGAATTGATGTGATTGTTGTCAATACATATGTGAAGTCTTGTGCTATTAAGGGGACCTTCCCCTAATAAAAGGGCCTTGGAAACCTCCACTCTAGGTTTCAGACTTGAACTAGCTAGCCTTTTCTCTTGTTTTTAGTAGGTAATATCTTTCATTTCAGACTAATAACTTTTCAAACACAAGAGAGTTTTATCTTTTTTTTCTCCTACAGGGTACTATTATATACCAAGTATCTCTCAGACTTCAGTGGCTAAAACTTTTCTCCTAATAGAAAACTTGATTGTAGTAGAACTTCCAAGTGAATAACCTAAATGCAGTGATTTGAAGGGCCAAGAGGAATGTTTTCCATAATAACTTACTTTCTTCTGGACTCTTAGTTGCTTTTAATGTCTTCTATTAAAGCAAAATAAAAAATAATGAGAGATTTTCTTAGAATTACTTAAAATGTGTTCATTTAGCTATGACATGGGTTTAAATTTCATTTGGGGGAGAAAAAGATTTTCGGAAAGCTTTAACTATTGCATAGTCCTTTTGCTTTCGTTTTTGAAACCTAGGTGATTTAACTCCATCCACACGGAAAGCTACATTTCTGTTGTGTGCATGCCCTCTGCAGGACCTTCAGCAGTGAGAGTCTTCGTGCCCCTCATGTTATTACATCAGCTTTTCCATCTGTTCACCCCACCACTCTTCTGTTGTTATATACCAGGATTCTGGAAAGCTGCAGGGGAAATGGAAGCTGACAGGGAAGAGTGAATAGGAAGTCGTGCTAGATGGCACTGTGGAAGTGAGAATTCCCTCTTTTCTGTATCAATGACTGGGATGTTTCTCTATCCTTCAGCATTTATTAGGTTGAATGATATCTTATTCTCTGTCAGTTTATTTTGGAATCCAAAACATGTAACAGATATGGTGTTTGAATAATCTTCCCTCAGTTTTTCAAGTCACAGCCAACTAATGAAGGATGTTTCAGGGATCCTTGGGTCTCAGTTTTGGTGTAGCCTGGTGACAGGCGCCATGTTGTAATACTCAGTGGTCAGCTTGGCAGTGAATGTGCTGTATAGGCAGCATGCCAAGGTGTGGAGATGTCTGTTTATGGAATTCCTTAATGTCTTTTGAGATGGGGGGTCCCCTATTGAAGCAAGAATCTCAGACAGTAGTACTTCATAGGGGGAACTTGAAGGAAACCAGAAACCATTTCAAAATAACATAATTTCATTAGAAGAACAAGAACTTAGCTCACCTGTTTTCTATATCTTTTGTTGATAGTTCCCAGTGTGTTTATGACAGAGATCAAAGCATTTTGGGGATGGGAATGGGCGCATGTGTTGCTCTGATAATAGGAAAGGTGCTGTGGAAGGAGATAAAACGAAACTTCCTGTGAAAGAAAGGAGAAAAAAGCTTGAGTAGCTGTCCCTGTAGTCATCATTTCTTTATATTCAAAGAGGGAATTCATCAGCTGAACATCTTCCTATTCCTCCATCCCCAGTCCCAGTATTAAAGACCGATGCCTTTGGAAATCTTACTGAAAGCTGTGCATGTGACGGGTTTGAGAGGTGGAGGTTTGTTAGCTCTTTGTCCTTTTTCATTGAGGCAATATTGTTCTACACGCACAATCCATAGGTAGAAACTACTCTTAAGGGCTATCTTTAATCAGTAGGCAAGTAGTGAACTAGTTATTACAGATCCCTATAAGCAAAAAATAACATTTTGCAGGTAAAAAGGATGATTTTCTAAGGCTGTCTTCTTTACTGTCTCAGAAATAAGTTGTATGATAAAGCAAGTTTCCTTGACAGAAGCATGGCAAAAGGATATATTTTACAGGTACCCTCTGCACTGTTGAAGGATCAACCAGAGTAGAGAGACAAGACTTTATGAATCAAGAAAATTGGAGTGAATTTGAAATAGAACAGCAACAGCTCCTGACGGAAGTTAGGTTTGAAAACTCTGTTACATTTTGAAAGTATTTCTTATGTTCTGTAGAATGTTGGAGTGTGCATCTTTGTAGTTTAGAAAGTTGAGGAGTGTAGCTAGTGATACAGCTTCTTAAGGTGAGACCAGCAGTCACTATATCTACATTTGCGTCTGCACCGGAGGCAAGAGAGTGTAGAGGGCATGGGCCTTAGGTGTGTGGTAATAACAGTACTTGTTCTTCACCTTAAACTCACTGGAGGGCTTTAACAAAAAATTTATAATGTTTTAATCACACAGCCCAGGTGCTGGCTGCCGGTGCTGGGTTTGGTGCAGGACTGTGATTTCTCCTGGGCTGTCCATTCAGACTGCATTTTAGCTGCTGTCAGCATTCTGCCAGGTTGGCGTCTTTAAAGCCAACCTGGTTTTGAAGGGAGAAAATACTTTTCTCATATTCTCCTTTACATTAAGGTCCACTGGGACCTTATTTCCTCCTGTTTCCCTCATCTGAGGGGAGATGGTAAAGAAAACCACTTCTAAATACCACTTTGGAAATGAAACTTCCCGTGGACCAGTTTTGCCACTTTTGTTTACATTCACATCGTATGAAATTTTTAATTGAACAGATGGCTTTTTTCTAATATTTAAAAACTCATCTAACAATCTAACATAAGTTCAAAACATACATATTTTTTTAATCTCTGTGTTCTGAATGTGTAGAACAAAAGCAAAACAATAAGCCGGGGGGGGGGGGCGGTGGGTGTGTGTGCACGTGTGTGTGTGTGTGTGTGTGTGTGTGTAACAAAAGCAACCTCAAAACCTTTCCTTAGAACATCAAGGTTATGGGTACAGACAGTGCTGATTCTCTGGCCTCCTGTGGCTGGATGCGACCAGCGAGGTGAGCATTGCTTCTCACACTCTGTTGGGCTTGATGTAGCTCCTTGCCTACAAGAATCAGCTTGTCCAGGAATGTCAGGTTTTTTTCATACCCATTTATCTCAATTTGTATTGCCTTTCAGTTCCTCCATAAAAGTTGCAATTCAGTGAAGCAAGTTGCAATTCAATGAAGCAAGTTGCTATAGCAAAGACTTGCTTTCTTACCCTGGTAACTTAGGTGTGATTTCCTGACACCTTGAAAATAGGAAAAGAAAAATCCTTATTTGTCTTGTCAAGAAAATATTATTATTTAATGTCATTCAGGGGCAAAGGTGGAGTTTATTAAAATTAGATAGCCTTGGGGTCTTTCAGCCCTGAAATTGTCCCTTAGAGCCTCTTCTGAGCAACTTTAAAACAGAGCTCAAGGCAGCTGCTGTCTGAGAGCGTCCACGCCATGCCTGTGGGAGGTCAGCTGGGCTTGCTGCTCGAGGTCTTGGATGGATCTCTCTAGCCTCTCAGCGAGCAAGACTGACCCTGTTTCCCCTCCTCGCCCTGGTGTTATGTAAATAGTGTAGCCTTTCTCTAGGAGTTTTGACTGTACCATAGCTATAAATATAAATCTCAAGCTCTTGAGAATGAAATTCATCCTGACCAATCTGGGTGATCACAGTCAGTTAAAATGGTTTAGGAAGAGCTTGCCCCAGACTGACTGATTCATAATTTTTCTTTACATTAAATATTAGACTTCTGTCTCCAGTTTTTGTACTGAAAATTATTTACAATCCCATAAAGACTTTTTGAGGTATTATTGTAGAATCCCCATTATTTATTAAAGTTGTTATAGTAACTGTGGAACCCAAGTGTTTTTCAAAGCATCATTCAACTTTTTCAATCCAGGCAGAAAAGATTTCAGAGGGAGGGTGAGCCCAGAACCCTAGTTGTGGGGTTCCTTTGTAAACCCATTAGAGCCGTGGATTCTACCTTGTCTGGAACCTAGTCCACATCTTTTCTGAAGTCTGCTATAAGAGAGAGTGAAAGGCAGCCTCTCTTTACACCCTCTTGATGAGTCTAAGTGGCTTAGGAGCCCCAGTAATAGCTGGAGGAGGGTCCGAATTGCCTGCAGGGTAGTTCCAAAGCATTGTATTTGCACAGTCGCTCTTTAGAATTGCTATGACCAAACACTAGTAGAAGGCCACAAGAAAAGATGTGTGTAGAGGAAGAAAGTGAGTTATGTGGTTGAAAAACAGGCATGTTACTCTTATCTTGAGTCAAGTGGAGAATTATGTTAACAGTAGAGCTTTGTACAAACGTTGATGGCGTGTGAAAGAGGGAACCTATGTTACTTTGAGACTTGTGACCTGCTCTGCCTATATCTAGCCAGTCAAAGTGAATGGGGTCAGGGCTAGCTGCCTTCATCTATGCAGTCACAAAGGTAAAGATGATACTGGAGAGTATATTCCCTCCCGGGAGACCTTGGCCTCCCAAACCAACAACCTTGTCAAGACTTGCTCAGTAACACCTTTGCCTGAGACAGGGTTATGCATCTTCTCTCCCATACCCTCACGACAAGTCTAAGTGGCCTAGGATCCAGAAGCGTGGACATGGACGTGGACCATCCCTCTGAGCAGCTCTAAAGTAGGGCCAGTCACACTGCCTCACTGTAAGTTCTTGCCGATTCCCTTCACTCCTTTGACATAGGTGTCTCCAGAAAACCTTTTGCTCTTTTTGCATGTTAAAGTGAAGTGCATGTAATAAGGAGGGGGGCTATCATAGATTTTTACTTGGGGCAATAAAGATGCGGCTTTTTTGTCAAAGAATCTCTCTGAAGATGCCATCACGAATGCCTCAGTTTTCTTTCTCAGTACACTGTGATCAAGTTATTTTCCTAATAGCATTGTCAGCAGGCATATTGTAAGGAAAGATCCTCTTTTAATTCCCAAGTGAGCTGACCAGACGTGATTCTAGCTGATGGTATAATTTTTTTAAAGGTTTTTCTGAATGATGGCTTATTTGCTTGTGCTTAGACATGCTTGCTTTCACTTATAGTAAAGAAAATGGTGGAAATGTTATTTATTGGCAGAAATTGTTTAATAAGTCTTTTTGTGAATAAGAAATTTGTTAAAACTTTCTTACTGTAAATTCTAAGTCATCTTTAAAAGAAAAAATTACTCCTAAAATTAAATGATAACTTTATTGGCTTCCTGTGTCTTTATTTTCTGCTGGAGACACTTCTGTTTGATACTTACCCTTCTAATTGCACAAGTCAAGGGGAAGTCTGATGTTTGGTTTCTGGCCTGGTTTCTAATAATGTCAAGGAGTTCCCTTCTCAAAGAAATCCTGTGAGTGAAAAAGACCTGTTTCCTTCATCTCTCCCACCCCTCACTTTTAAACAGGCTCTGGTGCCTGCGGTGGGTGCTTCCATTTCTCCCACTCAGACCCCACTCCGCTGCCCTGACCTCCTTCCAGGCCTTTGCCCACTCTCACTCATGACCAGGTCCTAACTCCTTCTGTGGCTTTTTCAGCAGATGGTGCTACTTGAAGAAAAGGAAGAGAAAGGCATCTCAGAAAACAGTCTTTATGAAGGATAAAAATAATTTTTTTAGTAACTTAACTTTACATGTGATCCTAATAATGGACATGAATGAATTCCAACTTGGGAGAAGTTGAAGAAGCCAGAGAGGGGTTGAATATGGAGTGGGACTTCCAGAACAGAAGTGTCAAACCAGCCTATTGATTCCTCTGAAAACTAGAAATATGAGGTGCTGTGAATTCACCAGGAAAAACAACCTCATGTGAGCAAGTGGGAGGTTGGGAGCAGAGAGAGGACCCAAGGCCCTTGGAGAAATGCGTCAGTGAGGGAGTGCTGCTGGTCATGGCTGCGCGAGAGGCTAGCTCAGGCCCTGCTCGGCCTAAGACATGACATTACCGCAGAGCAGCCCCATCAAAGCTGACAGTGCTATTTACGGGCCAGAAGTGAGCCTAGGTTTCTGATTTCAAAACATTTTGAATTTTGAAATCTTTTGTTGTCCCATTGGTGTTCTGTGCCTCAAGTGTCCTTATGCCTCAGCTAAATCCCAGGAAGATGGGATCATATTTACCCTTATTTTCAGAGTCATAAAATTATTGAAAGCCTGGAAATGAACGCAAATGCAGATTTATACTTACTGTTTCTAAGTTTAATCCCCATTTTCTTGCCTGGTACATGTAATTGTGTGATCTCTTTTTTTTTTTTTAATTTTTATTGTTATTTATGTCTTTTACATTTTGTATTCCCCTTGGGCAGCCCACCACCAATTCATCCGTGATCCATCTCCATGGTCCCTTGTGTTCTTTTCTATTCCATTTTGTGCCCTTATCCTCCCCTCCCCCCGCCCCCCATTAAATTGATCTCTTTTTTTTTTTTATCACAACTCTAGGATTTAGAAAGTGTTTCATTTGGATACATAAAATTAGTGACTTACTGGTAAATTAGGCAATCTTGACTGTTGCTACAGTTGACAGCAAAGGAGGTGGCAAGACAAGGTTATTCTTTGTTTGCAGGCCAAGCACCGTCAGGCCAACAAATCGGCCCTCTTCTCTGCCTTATCTCAGTTTGCCCTTGCTAGGAAGGGAGCCTGCCGCAGACCTAGTTTTCCAGCTCCTGGTCTGTGTCCTTCTTCGTGGCTGAATTGACTTGGCTGGGTTTTCCCTCTGAGGTCATCACTTACTTATCCTTCCCTTATAAATCGGCTTTCTAAAGAGCTGACAACCACTTGCTCTTTCTTTATTTCCTGAGAACTAAAAGGTTCGCCCAGTTCAGTTCTTCTCAAAGACACCTAGTCTGAGCATTGTGCTTGTCAGCCCATCCGTAAGAGGAGGGAGTGCGAGAACGCTGGATGATGTGACAGTGTCAGTGCAAAGGCATTCTAGAGACAGACTGGATGCGTGGGACAAAGACTGAGTTCTCTCACAGCCTTCAGGGTTCAGGTGGGATGGATGCAGAGAACCCTGAATAGATGCCTGTTACCTCCTGTGTGTGCTGGGCAGAGATTTGCCGAGGTAGGCTGAGAGCTCATCCTCTCATATCAGGCACCCAGCCCCAACACTGACCGTCCTTGACCTGCGGTGGCTGTCCTCACTCAGAGCTCCCGCAGAGTGACCACACCAAAACATTTGCATTCCAGAAGTGTCAGGTCATCCCAGCTGCAGAGGGACCTTTAAACCTTCATTCTGTTCCCATGAGCCGTATAGATAGGGCTATCAGTGGGGCTTGGCTGGCACATTAGCGGGAGCTAGAATCATCGAAGAAAGGTACAGAACCCAGACGTTGAAACAGTCCAGGTTTGTACTGTTGCATCTGATAGATTCCAGTTTCTAAGCACTGGTGCACTCTAAGCTGTCCCTCTGGAGAAGTCCAGACTCCTCAAAAGGAGGCGTTTCTTTGCTAAGCCGTTCTGGTCGGCTTGCTCGGTTTCCCTGGAAAGAAGAATACACTTTTCTAATAGCAAAAATAAAAGCCTGCTGAAAGCTTAATAGAGAATATACAAAGAGTTCACCCAGGCCTGCGGAGGAGAGAAGGAATAGCTGCGGCCTGTCCTTTGTCTAATATGGGGGAACTGAGGCACAGAGCCCCAGAGCCGCTTGGTGCTCAGGGTAGATCTCAGAGAAGCACATTCAGCTGTCAACTAGATAAAGACACTCCTCGAGAAATAAGAGTTCAGGGTGATGTCTTAGGAGTTCCTTGCTTCTCTTTTCCCACTGGAGAAATATAACTGATTTGTCTGCCTAAGCTACTCAAAATTAAAACTACTTAAGTGTTTTCCATCCATCCTTCCTCTTGTTGCAAAGCTTGGTTTTCAGAGTGCCCTGTATTTCTGTGTGAACTGCCACCTTCACCTCCCCCTCCGTGTGAAGAGCCCCAGCCTCTATTGGTAGTCTCTTGGCTAATCACCCTTTAGGATGGTAGGTGTGGACAAATCTCTGTTGACTTGGGTGCTCTTGGAGGATTATTCACAGAACAAAAGGTGGCAGCCTCCAGGGGCAGGGTGGGGGTGGGGCATACTGCTGAGGGGATCAGATAACTAGGAAAAACAGAGCAGTTATGTAACTCTGTTTACTATGGCTCAGGTGGCGCTGAAAAGGCTGAGGCAGCCCCTGACAAAAGTGCCAGAACCGGGAAGAGTCACAAGGCAGGAGGTCCCTGTTTGGAGACCAGGGAATCAGAGAAGACAGTGCACTGGGGTGAAAGGAATCTGCCCCGTTGTTGACAGCAGCCAGGTCACCTAGGACAGCCTGCCTTAGCCTCAGCTTCTCCCTAAGCCTTGCCAACCATTTTGGGGGCGGGCCAGCAGCAAGCTGAGCCGAGGCTGGAGGGAGGAGTTTAGAAATCAAACACCTGGTTCTTGGCTGCATCTCTGGACTTTCCACCCCTTAATCTCCTAATTTCTAAAGAGGAGCGATTCTTCTACCTAAATATGGGCAGAAAAGGAAGAGTTGGCAAATTCCTTAACTTCTATACTCCCACCAATCTCTTATCCTCTTCTGAGGGGCACCATGGAACACGATGGAATTACCCTGTTCAAGTTCTTCCTCTGTGGTCCAGGATCGTAGCCTAAAACTGGGAGGGAGAGCAAGCCCAACTGGTGTGAGACAGAGCAGGTTCTGGCCCGAGAGAGAAGGTGCTAAGCCCAGAAGGGCCCAGCCTAAGTGGACAGACAGATGTCAGAGTAGCTCAGGGGAAAGGCTCCCCGCCACAGGACCTACCCCGATGCCTGCAGAGCTGTTGACTGGATTTCTTATTCCCATAGAGATGGAATGGGTAGCCAGTCCCCAGCTCCATGCCCATGGCTGCCACCTCCCTTTGTGAGGAACAGGAAGTTGAACCCTTTGTCAGCTCAGCTGCACCCTCTACATTAAATATTTATCTTGGAGTCCAGGTCAGAGCCCTAGTGAATAAAAGAAGCTCGCGGCTGGTGAGAGGGTATGACCAGGATTCCTGGAGTTGGAAGATCTTCAGCTTCATCATCTTTGGATAACAAGGAAGAAAGTGAAAGAGATGTGGCCTTCCTTAGTCGCGAGGATCCTGCCAGGTGGGAAAAACTGGTGTCAAAGGAAATGGGCATGTGTTTTGTCTCTGAGGGAGGGACGAGGATTGCACCTTCAGGCTTGGGGGAGAAGTAAGTATCCAAGCTTTGGGGCGGGAAAATGTACTACTGCCTGCTGCCAAGAAGCCCCAGGGCTCAGACACTTCTTATGTGCAGCTGCCTTATGTGGGCAGGGACTCCCACCCTGTAGCTTTCCTGGGGAAACTTAGGTTCTTGGAAGGACCTTACAAGTGATCTTGCTCAGCTCCTGCCCAGTGCAATCATTGCCCCTACAAAGTTGCACCACAATTGGCAGCCTTGGACCTTCCATAATCATTTAAAAGCTCCTCCCTGGAAACGTTGGATCTGCTTCCAAGTACCACGCAGTGGCCCCACTTCCACACAGAGGCCCCACAGGCACGGGGAGCCAGAGGGCATTGCTGACCTCTCCCAAAACCCCCCCTCCACCTAAATGTTTCCTCCTTCTGCCTTTTCCACGTGCTGTTGTTTCAAGCTGGTTCATCACAACCAGGAGAGCTCCTTGAACTGAACTGGAAAAGATAAAGCTACTAGCATCAACAGGGTAGGGACTTAAATGTTTCATCTTCTCTCCATTCCCTTTTCAACTGGAGTTGAATTGTGCGCTGGGAAAACACTCAAGTGCACAGTGGCCCTAAGGCACTACTCAAGCCCAGGAGGTATGCACTAAACGTTTTCATCATTTATAACTGATCACTCCCAAAGTAGGTCTGCATGTTGGTTTGGGGCTTGGGGTCCCAGAGCCAAGCCAAGGGCTCAGAACTCCAGAGCGTTTTTTCCGTTTGCAGTCAACACTTCTTGAGCACCCTCCTTCTCTACGGCAGGCCCCCGTGCCGCTCCGCCCCTCCTCCTCTTCTTCCCCCCCCCTCCGACCCCCCCCCCCAGAGGCTTGGCGGGGAGGGGAAGAAGAACGTCCAGGGGATCGGAAGCGAATGGGCGCAGGCTCTTGGGATTGGTGTCAGAGCAGCGGGAACAGCGGAAAAGCAGTGAGATCAAAACAAAAAACGGTGTATGGGAACACCGAGACCCTACGAACCCCATCCCTGCCAAAGGAGCCCCACCCTCATCCTCTTCTGGGGCGAGGCACGCCCAGAGGGCCAATTTCCTGCCAGGGCTGTGCTCTGCGGGGCTTGCACGTGTGTGAGCATCAGCCGCTCTGCCAGAGCATATGCGCTTGTGTTTGTTTGCACACGTCCGGACGCGCTTTCGCAAGTTACGCCTCTCTCCCCAAGTTGGGAAGGAGGCGGCCGAGCCCTAACTCAGCCCACTAGGCAACTCTGCCTGTGGGGCGCCCTTATCTAGGCCCCAGGCTGTGTGCATATCGGTCCCGTCTCCGGCCTCGCCGAGGCCGCCGGCTCCGTATCAGTGGCTGGCTCGACCCGCCTTCTCTAATCACTGCTGATTCCTGCCCTCCATCCTGGCTCCGCGTGCAGCGGCTCCCTTCACACACGCTGGAAATGTCGCTGGAAACTCTGAGTGGCAATCGCCGGCCCCTCCGTCCCCCGCCCCGACGCCAGCCCTGCGGTGGGGGCCGGGAGGGCAGCTGGGAAACCAGAGCGGGTTCCCCGGGGACTCTCGGCGGCCCCTCCCGGCGCCGATTCGCGACCAGCCGGCCCCCTCGGCAGCCGGCCACAGAGTCCCCGCGGCGCGCCCCGACGGAGCGCACTCGCACGCCCCCGGCCGGCCGGCCGGAGCCCCCGCCCCGCAGGCCGGAGAGGGAGTCTCCGGCTCCGCCACCCCACCCCCAGCCGACAGTCCAGATCCCAGAAAGACAACCTCCGCCAGTTCGCCGGCCTCGCACGGTCCTTCCGGCGCGCTCCACCTCGGCTCCGTCGGTCCCTCTCTTCCTCCTCGGGCGCCTAGTCTAGCAGAGCCGGACTTGGCCGGGTCACGAGGCGGACGCACAGTCCCGACTTCTCCCTGCCCTCCCTCAGCGAGGACCCTCAGCCGAGCCAGGCAGGAGTCGGGCAGAGATGCTCCTGCCCTCCCGGGCGTCCTCAGTCCCCACCACCTGCTCTTCGGGGAAGGTAGGTGTCTCGAGGGAGAGGGCCACGCGTGGAGGTGGGAGGGCAGAGAACCTCTTCCTCCCTTAATCTCAAAAAAGGTGACACTCGAGAGAAACCTGCGCATGCCCACGTAGACTTGTAGCTGGAAAATGCCCGGAAAAGTGCCTAGGGCCAGGGCGCCAAGGTCAGGGCAATACTTGGAGGTGGGATAGAGTTTGCCTACTACAGCAGAATTACTGCCCCCTATGGAGCTGCAGGGGTGAAGAAGACCAACAGAATTGTGGGAGAACTCCCCAGATTTCCTGTCTCACTCTGCCCTCTTCCAGATGTGGTCCAATTCCTCTGGCCTCCATCTCCCTGTGAGAAGTTCTCTTTAACGTCTTCTGGCAGGATTGCCAGGAGAAAAACCCAGTTTACCCTTCCCCACCCACCCCTGCATGCCCCTAGGAGGAAGGCACTGCAGGGAGCAGTGCTGGGGAGAGGGCAGAAGAGGCCACCAAGAATTAGCAACCTCTGAAAATTGGGTGGTGTGGGGTAACTCCTGCTCTCCTCATCCTGTAGAGGGCAGGTCCACCCCTCCGACCCCCACAGAGCAGGGTAGGAACTTGAGGCTGAGGAAGGAGGCCCTGGTCAGCTGATGACTGGGACTGCCCATGCTGACCAGGCATCTTGGCCTCAAGCGTCAGCTGGGCAGGGTGGGGTTGCTGCTAGGAACCAGCTTCCCCTAGCCTGTGCCACCACTCTCCCCTGCCTCAATTTCCCCTTCGTGTGAGGGAAAGCAGCGGGAACTGGGGTGTGTCTACATGTTTTGCTTTTTGTAGGAGCCCTAATTGAATCCAGCTGTGAGCAGCCCTTCCCCCAGCCTCAACCCTCCACTCTCCCCACAGCCAGTGAGGGCATGAAAAAGCTGTCCCCAGTAGGTCATTCAAATGCCTGAAGGAATTCCCACTTAGACCAGAGACAGAGAGCTGCCCCCAGCTTTGTCTATACCCTCCAGCACCCCAAGGCCCTACCAGGAACTGGGTACAGGAGACGAATAATCACAGCCCTCTATTGTACCTTCATCCCCTCTGGTCCCCAGAACTCTTGTGCGGCTCGTATGACTGGTGGCTGCACACATACCCCACCCCTGTCAGCTGACCTCCCTGTACCGACAGCCCCCATGCTGCTCACATGACCTCCCCCTGTACGGAACACAGTCACATCCACAGCCAGCACTGCACTTACATTCTCCCACACAGGCCCTGGAGGCCCTCTTGAGCGCCCCCAGGCTCCACAGGCACACAGGAGCCAGAACGGGTCAAGCCCCAGAAGACAGCACAGGTTGGCCGAGCCCCTGGCCGGGTGGAATAGCACAGGTAGGAGGGACGGGTTCTCTGGGGAGAAAAGCCCTGTCGGGCAGGCCAACCACTTCCATCTCTGGGTGTCTGGAGCCCTTGCCCTGACCTAAACTTTGCATGGGGCAAAAGCCAGCTGGCCAGTTGGGCATGGTGTTCTCAGAGAAGACTCTCCATTCAAAAACTGGGCTGGAGGTGTAGAAGAAAGTCGGGGGGTGGGCACTCAGCATCATCCCTCCATGAGAAATCCAACTCTGTGCTTACCCATTGCTCTGCTCCCCATCCCCACCCCTCATGGGCACCCTGAGCTCTCTGAGGCTTCAGTGTGGTGAGGGAGGGCAGACGGAGCTGATACTGCTGTGTGCTCAGGAGTGGCGCCTGCTGCCCGGAGTGGCCGCCCGTCTCCCAGTCTCCCTGCCGAGGGACCCTGCTCCCTTCACAGGGGCATTTGGCTTGCTGATCTAGGGCACTTTCTCCCGGCCTGAGTGAGCTCCAGTGCCCACGGACATACAGATGCTCTCCCAGCCTGGGGAAGGCAGAGGGAACTGAAACAAAGTCTCGTGTGCCCCAGCCCTCCTCTGCCAGCTACCCCAGTTCCCTTCTGGGGGAGCCGGTCACACTGTGCAGTGAGAGCCCCAGAGGGGCTGCCCAGTGGGCCTGCGTGCCCGAGGCTTTGTCCAGCAGACCTGCGCCTGGCTAGCCTCCCCCTCCGCGCCTGGCCTCTCCCTCCCCCACTCCCACCCGGAGCTCCTGCCCGAGGCCTAACAAGCAGCCCATTGTGCCTCCCAGAGCCGCGCAGGCAGCCTCCAGGCGGGTGCCCGCATTGGCCTGCTTCCTGGGTCCTTGAGCACCCACCCGGCTGGCCCTGACCGCTCCCACAGCCATCCCCTCCTCCAGCCCTGGTGGTTGTGGTCAGTCCAGAGGGCACAGGCGGCCCAGGCCCAGCGGGTTTCCCTTCTGTTCCTCCCCGCAGGGGACTTTCGGAGGAGCCCTCCAACCTTGACCCAAGCATGCAGGCCCCAGCCTGCAGCCTCCCTGCAGGGCTCAGCCTGGATGACTTCATTCCCCGACACCTCCGGGCCCACGTGGGGTCATCCTCCCGGGGGACACGGGTGAGTGCGATGTGAAGGGTGTGCTGTGGGCCCACAGTTGGCAGGGGACTTGCAGGACAGTTGGGGGGGCCAGAGGATTAAAGGAAGGAAAGAGGGAGGGGGCGGTCAGAGGATGGCACCAAAGGGCCTTGCTGGTTTCCCCGCAAGAGAATCCGGCTGACCTTGGAGCCTCACCATAGGGTATGGGCTTTCCTGGTACATCCCTCCTGTCCTTCTGTGGAATCTTCTGGGCCTGAGCTGCTGCTCCTGGCCCCTCCACACAGGTGCCTGTGATCCGGAACGGTGGCTCCAACACCCTTAATTTCCAGTTCCACGACCCTGCGCCCAGGACCGTGTGCAATGGGTACTTCCCACAGAGGAGAGATGCTTCCCGGCACCCAGGTGGGTCTGCTCCCCAAAACCTGCCCCAGGAGCCCTATGTGGGGGTGGGCCTGCCTTCTGGCAACATGCTGTGTTAGGCAGGGTGGGGTGGGGCGTTTCAGCCTCTGCCTCCAGCGCAGCTAACTGCCCCTCCCTTGCTGGCCTGTGAGAGTGAAACCCGCTGTGGGAGGCACAACCCCCTCCTCCCCACCTTCCCCCTGGTTGGGGGGCGAGGAAGGAAGCCTGCAGGGGCCAGAGAATTCCAGGGAATATTGATGCTAGAAGGAGTGCGGCCTGAAGCCCACGCTGGGCCCTAAGAGCTGCCCTGTCTGGGCTCACCAGCTCCGCAGAAGGTTGGAGAGGCAGCCCTGAGAGCCCATCCGCTGCTGGTTGCCGGTGGGTCACCCAGCCATGGGGTTCAGAGCGCCTGATGAGGGCGCGTCCTTTATCGAGCATTCCCTTTGAGGCAGGCCCTCTGTCAAGTAGTTTATTCATTTAACAAATAGTTATTGAACAGGTAGAACATGCTGGACACTGTAAAGCCTAATCTCATTTAATCCCTTGATATCCTGATCAGGCTGGATAAAATTATCAAGTCTTCCCAGTGAGGAATCAGGCTGAGGTGTTCAGCCACAGAGATAAAGCCGAGATTAAGACCCTTGTCCACCTGCCTGGAAGCCCTTATGCTGCTACACAGCAGGGAGCTGAAGGCTCTGGGGAAGCGGAGGACATGGTAGCCATCTCTGTGAATGAGAGCGCGTGACTGTGTCAGGCACTGTGCTGGGCTCGCCCACACACACATGAGATCTCCGCGCTCTGTCCTGATTGCTGTCAGTTATACAAGTGGCAACTGGGTACTGAGAGTTTGATTGGTGGGCACCACATGGCACAGTCAGTAGGCAGCAGAGTGGGGTCTGAGTCAGGTCTGCTCCCTCCATGTCTTTCTGCCATACCCTGCTGCCTTCCCTGCCAGGGCTTTCTCTGCAGGTGCTGACTCACAGTCTTCATTGAGGATGGCCTAGGAAAGGAGGGCAGGTGGAGGGAATGGCACAGATTTCTCAAGACAAAATCCATTTTTATTCACTTTAACTAAAAAATAAACAGAGGCCTGTGGGGAGGTTTGTAGAGTGCGTCATCAACTCTAAACAAACAAGGAGATGTTGAAACTTTTGAGCCCACAGGGATCAATGTTCTGAGGAGCCAGTGGGCGAGCAAGATCAGATGGGCCCCAGCACCTGGCTAATGCACACTTGTACACACCCCACAGATCCTGCTTGGTGTCAGACCTGGCCAGGCCCTGGGAGCCGCCCATCTGGGAGCCAGAAGACCCCCATTTCCCAGCATGCCCAGAACTGGTCAGCCACATGGACCAAGGACAGTAAACGTCAGGACAAGCGCTGGGTCAAGTATGAGGGAATCGGGCCAGTGGATGAGAGCGGCATGCCCATTGCCCCCCGATCTGTGAGTCCAGGACTGGGGATCAGTGATCAATGGAGCCCAGGGACCTGCTGAGCTCCGCTAGTGTTAATTAAAGTGGGGAGCCTATACCCAAACCATTCCAGCCTAAAGCAGGGATTTAACCACAATGGGTTTAGGGGGTATTGAGTCTTTTAAAGTTATGGGCACACTTGTGTGTCTGTGTTATACAAGTGCTTGGCGGCTGTGGGGGAGGGTTTCTAGAATGCCCCTCAGGTTCTCAAGGATGGAGAACCACTGTCGCAAGGGCTGGCCCTCGCAGGGCCCCTGCTTAGCTGCTGAACCCCAAGGCCCAGGCATGGAAGGGTCTGGTGGGCCCCGCCTGCCTCCCACCCTTGCTTGTCTTTGATTTAGCTTCCTGCCTCTAGTTTCTCACCTCCTCGTCTGAAACTGAAGGCGGTAACTAACCTCTCCTTCCTGCCTCCCGGGACTGTTAGAGTCTTAGGTGAGGCAAGGGATGTGAAATACCATTTCCCACCTTCATTATTGCATTTAGCTTTCATTACATAGAAACACATGTTCTTTGTTGAAACATTAGAAATAGAGAAAAGCGAAGAGCAGGTAAACCACCCCTATCTCACAGCTTAGGGTTCAACACTGACAGATCCTCTCACATGTCTTATTTATCTATCAAGTGCTATATGAGGTTCTGTCATTAAGATTAGCACAGCAGTAGACCCACTGGGACTTCAAGGGTGGCCAGAGAAAGGACTCAGTAAGGAAAAGCTTCTGTGGCTCAAGATTGGGAAGGTGGCCTGATTGTGCCTTCTCTAATCCCAGAGTGTTGACAGCCCCAGGGACTGGTACCGGAGAATGTTCCAACAGATCCATCGGAAAATCCCAGGTGAGATACCCTCCCAGGGCCTTCTCTCTGCCAGAGTGAGCTCAGCTGATGGGGCTTAAGGAGGGGAGGGGGAAGGAAACTTACCTGCTTGAGGAGAGTGGGCCCTAGAACAGGCCACAGGAAGGAGCCTCCACATCTCTGGGGAATGACCCCCTAGATCCTGGCAGGTGCTGGGAAGCCATGATGTCACTCATTCGTTAATTGGCCAATCCCTTGCCCATCTATCGAGCACTTATCTGTGTGCTGAGCATTAATCTAGGTGCCGAAGATAAAAAGGAACAAAGAACGTCCCTGCCCCAGTGAGGCATCCATTCTAGGACAGAGGGAGGCACAGAATGAGCAAATCACTGTTTCATGTGTCTGGCGATGTGAGGGCTGGGGAGGAATGGGCCAGAGAGTGCCTGTGCAAGGAGGTGGCACCTTGTGCCAGCTGGTCCAGGGAGGGCCTGGTAAGTGGCACCTGAGCCCAGAGCTAAGGGAGAGAAGTTACCCTGTGGGACCAGGGGCAGAGCTGTCCAGCAGGGGGAGCCAGAGACCCAGAGGCAGAGCAGGCCTGCCACTTTGGGGCAGCAAGGAGCGAGTGAATGGGAGACCAAGCCACAGACGACCAGGTCACGGAGGGCCGCAGGGCCATTATAAAGACTGGCTATTTTTCTGTGAGCGTGAGGACCCACTGGGTGGTTCTGGGCAGGAGACATGTTCTGGCAAGCGAGGGCTGCAGAGGCTCACGCTGGCTGCCAGGTGGGGAAGAGATGGAGGGGCAGGGAACCAGTCAGGGGGCCTGGCTTTAGTTTAGGCTAGTGACATTAGTGTCTCAGGCCTGGAAATGCAGTGGGCACGATGGGACTCCATAGACAGAGACATGCATGTCTGCTGAGGGATTGGAAGTGACATGAAAGAAAGGAGGTAGGATGACTTTAAACGAGCAAACTGAAGAATAGTTTCTTAAATGCTGGTCTAAGGGGCGCTCGGCTGCAGACATGCATCCACGTGGAGATGTCAAGTAGATGGTTAATAGCCACGTCTGTAGTGCAGGGTGAGGCTTAAGCTGCTGATGGAAATACCTGGTCTCAGAGAGATTTAGATTTAAGGCTCCCCAAGCAATTCTAATATCCAGCCAGGGTTGTGCATCCCCGGAGGAGATGGTGCATTTAAAGCCGGAGGACTAGACAAGCCACCTAGCGAGATGGGGAGAAGAGCCCAAGGACTGTGCCCTGAGACATGCGGAAGTTCAGAGGTTCAAGAGATGAGCAGGAACCGGTACAGCAGACCGAGCAGGTGCAGCTGTGAAGGCAGGAGGAAAGCCAGTGGCCGCCCTGAAGCTAAGCAGAAAAGGAATTTAAAAAGGAGGAAGTCACCCACTGTGAAGAACACTGCTGACAGTCAAATACCATTGGCCACTGGACTTGGTGACATGGAGGTCACTGGGGTCTTTGATGAGAGCAGTGGGGGCAAGGGTGTGGGGCTGAAGGCTGCTTAGCAAGAAGGGGCATTGCAGAGGGTGAGTTCCTCCTGCTTGCTGCAAAGGAAAGCAGAGAAATCCTGGAGCTGGAGGAAGGTGTGGAATCTCAAGAGGGGCATTTTGACTTCATCTAAGGCTGAGCTGTTGTGGCACGTCTGCATGCCACAGGGATCAGGGGGGTTGGTTGGTTAGTTGCTTTTCCTGGGAGGCCCTGAAAAGTCATAGGTACCATAAGGAGTGGGCTTGGGCCCTGGGGAGGTACAAGCATTTAGGAGAGGGTACAGAGAAGGAAATAGGAAGAACAGGAAGTGGAATGTCACCAGCCTGACATGGTGTGGGCAGGTCTGCAAAGGTCAGGGAGAGGGTGTGTGTGGGAACGCAGGCAGGGAGGAGCAGGAGGGTTTGGGCAAGTCTGTTGCCCAGTTGGGTTGGCTTGCTCAGTCCCTAAGTCTGCCAGAGGCATTTCAGGTCCTCCTGAGAGCTGCCCTCCTAATTCCTTCCCTCCCTGGGGACATTCTTGAGGCCCTGACTCAGCCCCTTGGCCCCTGCTCTAAGCAGGAGGGAGGCTGGGAGCAGCGGCCTAGGCAGCCCTCAAAAGGGCTCCACTTCCCTGACCGTGTCCTTTCTGCTTCTGCAGACCTGCAGCTGGATTGGACCTTTGAGGAACCACCCAAAGGTGAGGAGGTGCCAGCGGCCTGCCCTGCCTGGCTCCTGCATCTGCCCCTCCCTGCAGCCATGCTTGGCTTGGGGGCTCCCTAGTTGTTTGGTTCAACTCGCATTTTTCATAGCGCATTTCTGGTGGGCTCCAATGAGAGCCTCAGCTTACTGTGCAGAGAATGCCTAGCCCTGGCTGTTTTCTCTGGGTTCTAGTCTCATCTATAAAATGGAGATACAGCTACCCCAGAGTTGTTTTGAAGATTTAGTAAAATGTGCAAAACTCTTGGAGCAAAGCCCACATTTAGTGGGCTGGAGCACCATCCCAGTTCCCACAAGCCCACCCAAGAGTGTGCGTGGAGATGGGTGCCAGAACCTTCAATGATCACCCAGGCACCCTCAAGCCCAGTGCTCACCTCCCCTTCCCCCTGCCCCTGCCTGTCTTCTTCCACTTCAGGGGGCTCCTCCAGCACCATGTCAACAGATTCAAGGCATCCAGGGCTCCAGCAAAAACCTGCCTCCAGGCCAGGCCAGTCCTCTCTGAGTGGGTGAGCCTTGGTGGCGAAGGGCGGGGGTCTGGGAAAGGGTGCGTCTTCCTTTCTGAGGACTGGCACCCCCTGGAGGCCACAGCCAGAGCAGCCTGAGAGCTGGTATGCCCTGGTCCGTTTCCTCCCACAGCCCCTGTCACTTGGGGCTCCAGATACTCCCCTGCTCCAGATACTCCCCAACCTGCGGGACCAAAGCGGGGCGGTAGGCAGGGATACACCCATTCCTGGTCAGGAACACCTGCGATGCGTGTGACTGGCAGTGGAACTCAGCACCCCAAAGATCTGCAGATCACATGGTATGAGTAGCAGACGAGGCTACAAGGCTTTAACTTGTGGGCCATCTACTTTGAGGCCTGAGAGAAATAAAGGGTGTGGAAGAACCTACGCTTCTTCCCAGATGCCACTGAGAAAGGCCTCCCTCCCCCACCCCCGGGTGAAGGATACAGTTCCTTTCGTCTGTGTAGTCCACACAGGCCCAGCCGTGGCTGCCAGGGCCCTGGAGGGGTTCAGTGTGACCTTGGAAACCAGGGCTTTGTTCGCAACGTGAAATCTGAGAGGAGAGATCACTTCGTCAGCATAGCCATAACTGGCTTGTGGCTCTTGACATCATCGGTTACACAGAGGCTAAGAGCTTGAGATTTGGCTTCGGCTGGATTCAAACTGACTTGTTGCCTTTAGCCCTGTGACCTTGGGCAGCCTCAGCAGTCTGAGCCTCCGTGATCCCATCCGTTAACAGGGATCATGGGTGTTGTAGGGCCAAGGCGCATAGCAAGTCTCCACAAACATCGCTAACGTACAGATTGAGTTGTGACTAAAGCGTCCTTAGATTAGAGAAGACATGTCCATGTCCCTTATCACTGCTATTACTAACATTACTACAAAAATAGAGAATAGAGTCATTGTCGAGCCACCAGGTCCAGACTCCCCTCAGACATTCAGTCCTGTGATAAGCTTGCTGCGGTGCTCCACTCGGAAGAAGCGCTCGGACTCAGGAGGCCAGAGCATGTCAGCCAGCCCGGAAAGGCGCACTGGAGGGGGCCGGGGCCAAGTGCTGGCGGGCACCTGGGGGGCCTCACTGGAGACTTCACTTATCAGTGCCCTACGGGGCAAAACAACTTTCAGGGGCTCTTTCCCTGGCTGCGGGTTCTCCTTGAAATAAGATGTAGTCTTACACTCTTGGGCCGGGGTGCAAGACCGCCCTCAGTGGTAGCTGGAAAGATCAGCTTCTTGGAAACTGTACAAGCATACAGAGCCACAGCCGTGGGCCCAGTCTGACTGCCACTGCAGGAGAGCTCACCGGGAAGGGGACTCCACTCAGAGAGCAGATGCATGTGTCAGGCCTCTTCCTGGGCCTCGCCTCTGTTCCCTCCCCTAAGCCTCACCACACCTTGATGACGGCGGGGTTCATTTCCACGCTATGGGTTTGAACCTGAGGCTCCAGAGTTCAGTAACTTGCCAGGTCGCACAGCCACCTGGTGGAGGTGGGATGTGAACTTAGGTAACTCAAGTCTGCTTCCAAGGCCTGGAGCAGGTAGGCAGGGGTGTAGTTGTGTGCTCACGGATTGTGCAGTTTCTCCAAAGGAAACTGAAGGGATGCTCTTCCCTTTCTTTAGAAGAAACTGGAACTCTGAAGAGTTTCCTAGAAGCACCTTCAACTCTAACCCTGGAGCATCCTCCTCTCCGGTGCACACTCCAGATCAGGTAGCTTGCCCCCGCCCCTGCCCCAAAGTCATGCTCTGTGGCCAGACCCCTCTGCTGAAGCAGCACAGATAAGCCCTTTCCGCTTGGTGCAGCCAGGAGCAGCCAGGAGAGCCAATTGCTTAGGAGGCCCAGATGGGCACAGGGGTGGGAGCATCATCAAAGGGGCTGTTTTCTGAGCCTGACCAGTGTCCTCTCAAGCTGATGCCCACCCACCTCCATGTAGGTATACAGACGCAGAGAGAAGGCAGACAACATCTGGACGGAAGACTCTTGGAACCAGTTTCTGCAAGAATTAGAGACTGGGCAGAAGGTGAATGGGTGCAGCCCCTCAGCCAGGCATTTTAGAAAGCGGGTTCACTCCCTCTGACTTGCCCTTCCCTCCCTTAGCCCAAGAAACCACTGGTGGATGACCCTGTTGAGAGACCGTCCCAGCCCATTGAGGTGAGTACTGTGGGAGGTAGGGGCAGGGGTAGGAGGGGAGACAGCAATGTGGGGAGAGGAAGGAGGGAGATTCTGGGTGATGTTGGCCCCAGTGATCATAGGCGAAGGCCACAGACCGAAAGTTCTGACCCTCTCCAGTTCTATACAGTTTTCTGGCCCAGGACAGTGTCTGGCATACAACAGACATTCAATAAACATGTGTTGAATAAATGAGTGTTAACCAACGCAAGAGTGAGAAGGGAGTGGTGGGTGTGGGCTGGAATGGTTTGGAAGTATTCTTGGAGGTGGAGCTGGTCTCTAAAGAGTTTGGCCAGGAAGAGGGGGTAGGGGAGTAGCAGAGGCAAAGGCTGAAGGGAGAGAGAGAGGGGGATTGATTCTAGGGTGTGTTCTTGCACAGGCATGTGTGACAAACAGCTGGGATGGGCAGGGGGCAGGGAGTGGGGGCAGGTTGGGTACAGTGAGAGGAGGCTGTGGAAATAGGGAACCCGGTAGGCTTGGGAACAAAGAAGTAATCTGACAAAAATGGTGCTGGGGTACTATCAGTAAGTACTAAGGTGATGTCATCAGTTTAAGTGAGGGGTGAGCTCAGGAGGGAGGGGCTAGTGAGAGACTGTGGCAGGGGTGCCCTCCTGACTCCCTGAAACACCTCCCGCAGGGCCACAGGCAGGGGCCTGCCCTGGTTCTGTGCCCTGAAAGCTGCCCTTCACCCAAGCGCAGTGTGCTTTGTCCTGTACTTCTCCGGTGTGAGCTTTGACCAGCCCCCCCCCTCCCTCCCCCCCACCCCAAGCCCCTACACTGCACTGCCCTCCACCACTGCCCAAGTCTGCCCATCACCGCCCCCTCCAGGTCCTGCTGGAGAGAGAGCTGGCCAAGCTGAGCGCGGAGCTGGACAAGGACCTGCGGGCAATTGAGACTCGGCAGCCGTCCCGCAAGGTAGTGGCCTCCTCCGGTGCTCTCCTGCGGGCCCCCGGCACCCGCCCCTCCGCGCAGGGCTTGGGTGGGAGGGACAGGCTGACTGGACAGATCGCCTCGACCCGCCTCCGGGCGCCTCCTTGGCCAGACTTCACCCCCTAATCTACGCTGCCTTCTAGAAAATCCGGGTGTTGATTTTCCCCTGTGACCCCTAAAAATCCTCCAGGCCGCCTCCGAGTCCGCCTGACGTCCGAGTGCCTGGGGAGCCCCCACCCCGCCCCCATCTCAGCCGGCGGGACCCCGACCCGGCCCCGGCCCTGCTTTCCTGGGCCGCCCTCCCTCTTCCGCCACCCGGTTTCCTCCCCCGGCTCCTCAGCTCCTCCCGGACCGCAGGCGCGGGCGACGCTAGGACCCCGCGTCCCGCCCGCCCCTCCCCACCCTCCTTCCCTTCCAGCCGCAAACTTTTCCGGAGGCGGCGGCCTCCGCGGCGCTGGGACCCGGCGTCCCGGGCCTGACCGCGCCCCGTCTCCCCGCACAGAGCTCGCAGGCGCCGGGACTGACCCGGGACGCGCGGCCCGCTGCCGGGTGAGTGCGCGGCGGGGGCGGCGGGGGCGGCGGGGACGTGGCGCGGAGGGGCGAGCCCGCGGAGGGGGGCGAGAGTGGCCGCGGCCGCAGCTCCTCGCCGGGCGGGCGGTCCCCGGGCCCCCGGGGGAAATTGGGCCCCTGCCCTGGACGTGGGTCGCCGCGGCCCAGCGCGGGGAGGGGAGCCCCGCACTTCCCACGCGCACTCCCGCTCGCGGTGGGTAGAACAGCCTGTGGAGAGCCCAGGGTCTGGGAGACGCTGGCGGGGAGGCAGCAGGATCTGGGAGCGGGGCGCGTTGGGGTGGTCAGGGAGGTGGTGGGGTGAGCTGCGAGGTTGTAAAGTTCACTCGCTGTATCCCCGGGCAGCCCGGCCTCAGCCTGGAGCTCCAGATCCCCGAATGCACTTTACCTGGGTTCCTGTCGGTCCCTGAGCCCCCACAGAATGGCGGATGGAGGAAGCCCCTTCCTAGGTCGTAGGGACTTTGTCTACCCTCCCTCAACCCGAGGTAAGGACCAGGTCCTGCTGCTTTTCTCATCCAGATGGCACCACCACACTTGAGATGTGCTTGTGCCCTGGGAGGCAGGAAGGTCCCCGAGCCTCCTGCTGCCACTGGCACCTTTCTCTGGTGGGGGGAGGCATAACCCCGGAGTGTCCTTCCCCCCTGAGGTGGCGCTTCTCCACAGACCCTAGTGCCTCTGCAGGAGGGGGCAGCCCTGCCAGGAAGGAAGAGAAGAAGGTAAGAGGGGTGGAAGCACTAGGGTGTGGGTGCAAGTTGGATCTGGAGTGGGTGGGATGGGGTGGGCTCTTCTGACCCTGCCGCCTGCCCTGCTGAGGTAACCACCTGTCTCCTCTGCACAGAGGAGGGCTGCCAGGCTCAAGTTTGACTTCCAGGCACAGTCCCCCAAGTAAGTGTCCTGCTGTTTCCTCCCCTTGCCCTGGGGCAGTCTCTGCACTCTGGGGGAGCTGGGAGGGTGGGGCTGTGGGGTAGCTGGTGGGGACCCTGAATGTGCTAGAGATGGTCTGACAGAAAAGAGGACCCCAGCTTGTTGGATATCTTGCCCTGGCCTGCAGGGAGCTGACTCTGAAGAAGGGGGACATTGTCTACATCCACAAGGAGGTGGACAAGAACTGGCTGGAGGGGGAGCACCATGGCCGGCTGGGCATCTTCCCCGCCAATTATGTAGAGGTGAGTGGAGAGGAACAGAGCAAGCAGTAGTCTGGCAGGAAGGCAGATGCTTCGGCAGAGACTTAATGTGCAGACCCCCTTTGACCATGGGGCCCCGCTCCGGCTCACATCTCACCGCTTCCTACGGTATGAAACCGTGAGCCTGAAGACAGGGGCCAAGTCAGCCTCATTCATGCCCTTGGCCCCCTGGGGCCCGGCCTAGTACTTTGCATGTTCTCAGGAAATGTTTATTAAGTGAGGGCTAAAGGTGGAAGCGTCAAAGCACCCCTCTCACCCCCCTACCCACTCCACCAGAAGCCAGCAGCCTTGTCATTGTACAGACTCACCACTCAGAACCCCTCTCTCTTGAGTGATCTTTGGGGGCGAATCCTAATTGTAACTGGTAAGAGTGTAAAGCGTGTGATTGTTTACGAATCACATTTAGGAGTATCTTCTTCAGGTACATTACTTCCTGTTCCTCTCATTTATCTGGGAAGTGATTGATTCTCATTTTACAGATGTGCTTGCTGAGGTTCAGAGACCAGTTATTAAGTAGAAGATCCAAAATCTGAATTCATGTCTTTTGACTTCAAAAGACACGTATTTTGAATTTGATAAAAATGGGCCCATAGGTTATCTTTGGCATTTGTGTCTTTAGAGGAATTTTTTCAGAACTTTCTAATTTATTGACATAAAGTTGCTCATAATGTTCCTTTAACAGCTTTTTTTTTAAAAAAAGATTTATTTATTTATGCATACAAGAGGTGAGGTGCAGGCCAGAGGTGTGGGGGGTGAGAGGATCACCAGAGACAGAGCAGGGAGCAGAACAGGCGGATCCACTGAAATACACTGCTGAGAGGAGCAGCGGGGAGGCAGGAGAGGTCTGCAGCAGCGCTGTGTGGGTCATCTCCCTGGCTGGGGCAACAACTCATGCTGCAGTTGCTGCGAACAGCGTCACAGTGCTGAGACTTAACCTCTTGGGCCACCAGGGAGGCCCTTTAACAGCTTTTTAATGTCAGTAAGGTCTTAGTGAGGTCTCCCCTTTCATTCCTGATATTGGTGATCTCTGTCTTATTCTGCCAAGAAATTTGTTGATTTTATTGTTTTCAAAGAATCAACTTTTCATTTCATTGATTTTCTCTGTTATTTTCAATTTCATTAATTTCTGACTATTATTTCTTTATTCCTGCTTGCTTTTTTTTCTGGCTTGCTAAGGTGATCATTTAGATTGGTTTTGAAAACTTTCCCCTAACATAATCATTTAATACCATAAATTTCCCTCTAAGCACTGCTTTAACTCTCTCCCATAGATTTTGATATTTTACTTTTTCATCCAAGTCGATCTTCTCATTCCTCTTTAATCCATTGTTGTTTAATTCGGACTCTAGACTTGCTAGGCACCAGTAGACTTCCGCGTCCTCAGAACAACCTTCCCTGAAATTTCACAAAGTATGTATATAGTATTTTTTTTTAAGATTTATATTTTATTTATACATACGAGCTGGGGCACAGGCCAGAGGCATGGGGCGGCGAGAGGGTTCACCAGAGACAGAGTGGGGAGCAGAACAGGCAGATCAGAAATACACTGCTGAGGGGAGCAGCGGGTGAGGCAGGAGAGGTCTGCCGCACCATGTGGAATTCTCCCCGGCCGGGCGTTGAACACGCGTCGCCACCGCCTACAGCTCCACAGCGCAGCGCCCAACCACTGCGCCACCGGGGAGGCCCTGTATATAGTATTATATGTCATTTACGTCTTAATATAAAATAGTTAACTTCTTAATCTCAGTAGGGCAGAAGGGGAACAGGAAGAGGGATACTTGGTTCTCAGCAGCCATCAAATGTTAAATCCTCAGTTTTAGAGCAGGTCTTCCCTCCTTGGAACTCATTTCTCGCTGTGCTCTTAATTAAACTCTCTCATTGGGCTGGCGCTCATCTTTGCGCTGCCAGTGCCTATTCCAGTAATGCCCACTCCATACACCTCTAGTGGAAATTCTCCCTCCAGGAACCTTCTTGGACTAATGCCCCCCTGGACTGTGCTCACCCCTGGCCACTCCCAAGCTTATATCTGTTGTATGTCCCCTCTCTGGCCTGGGGGGACATCCTGCTCCTACCATCTCTTTGTTGCCCCACCCTTCCAGGAGCCCCCGCTTTGTGCCCTGCTGATACCCAGGTGGGATATTTTTCATGAACTTTTCATGCCATAACTTTTCTTCTGGCAGGTGCTGCCTGCAGATGAAATCCCCAAGCCCATCAAACCCCCCACCTACCAGGTGCTGGAGTATGGGGAAGCCGTGGCCCAGTACAACTTCAAGGGGGATCTGGAGGTGGAACTGTCCTTCCGCAAGGTGCGCCAGGCCATCTAGGCGGGCAGTGGGAGTCTGGGAAAACATTTTAGGTTTACCCATCTTCACCCAGTATTGCAGTTTCTCCCTCAAGCTCTTTGCATGTGTTCCCTCAGTGTAGCCGATTTTGAAAGGTTATATGTTTCTAGAGTGATTGTGCTTTTTTTTTTAATCCTCTTTATTTTTTTTAAAAGATTTAATTACTTATTTATGCATACAAGCTGGGGTACAGACCAGAGGCGTGGGGCAAAAGGGTTTACCAGAGACAGAGTGGGGAGCAGAACAGGCAGATCGACAGAAACACATGCTGAGGGGAGCAGCAGGCGAGGCAGGAAAGGTCTTCTGTGCCATGTGGGAATCTTCCCCGCTGGGTGTCAAATCGCCTCACCACTGCCTACAGCTCCACAGCGCAGCGCCTAACTGCTGCACCACCGGGGAGGCCTGGTTGTGCTTTTTTTGTGCAGGTTGGGGTAGGCTGTGAGGTTCACAATCAGCATTTTTGAAAAAAGTAGAATAGAAATATTAGAATGCCTTCCATGTAGGAAGGGTATTTTCCAATTTGGGGGCAGTTCTCTTAAAATACTTTACTCATTAGTAAGTGACGTTTTTATTGTAGATACCAGGGAAGTCCCTTGTTTTAATACCATGACGGCTGAAGCAGTATCGGGTGCTGGAGTGAATTTTTAGACAGTTCGGCAGGCGGTAGGACCGTGGTCAGAGATGGACCATGGCTCGACTGGCCAGAGCCCTTGGATTTAAAGACTTCAATTCCTTTCATTTTTCTTATTCTCAGTGGAGGCAGACTGTTCAACCAACTGGTTAGAGTGTTTTGTATTAAAGTACTTAAAGTATTAAAAACAGTTTTTACTGTGGATCATGGTCACGGAAGTTTGGAAAATGTCTTCGAAAGCAGGAAACAGCCTCCCTTTGTTTGAATTTTGGGACAGAGGCCATGAATGCTTCTAGTGAATGCCCCCCCCAGAAGAGCTGGCCCCAGGGAGCAAGGGGGAGGAGGTGGGTGAAAAGAGGGTGGTGGGCAGGAAAGGACTGGAAACCGCCTCGGGGCCACCCCACCTGACATCAGTCAACTGTGAGCTTGATGGTGCCGCAGCTGCCTTCAGGGAGTTTTTTGTTGCAGTGGTGACAGGATACCCAGGGTGGAATGGCAAGGACCTGTGGCAGCGGTGGCTGGTGCTGGTACAGGGCTTCTTATGAGTCTGCCATTGATTTCCTTGCTCTTCAAGCAACAGTGACGTAACCCCCACTTAACATGTGATGAAACCAAGGCTCAGAAGAGCAAAGTCACTTGCCTAAGGCCACACAGCTTGGAATTGGCAGAGTCCTGCCACCAGGCTCCCCTGTGACTGGGGAGCTCTGGGGGGAGAGAGTGCTGTGAACTGGGCCGGGGATACATGCCCCATAGGCTTCCCAAAGAGGCAGGCCTTGCTTAACCCAGCGTTGCGTGGTGGGCAGAGCGCAGAGGTCCGCCTGCTACCCCAGGCAGCCTGGGCTTGGCTCCTGCCTCCACTCCTCCTAGCTGTGTGACCGCCACATAACTTGCTGACCCCCGCTGAGCAGGATGTTGGGTCTAAATGAGGCTGCCCACATGTCAGGTCAGGTGTGTCTGCCCAGGAGGGCCCTGCAGGCGCAAGCTCCTTTCTCCCCACCCAGGGCGAGCGCATCTGCCTGATCCGCAAGGTGAATGAGAACTGGTACGAGGGACGAATCTCAGGCACAGCGCGCCAGGGCATCTTCCCTGCCAGCTACGTGCAGGTGAACCGGGAGCCCCGGTTCCGGGTCTGCGACGAAGGCCCCCAACTCCCTGCATCGCCCCGTCTGACTGCCACCCACCTGGCCCGTCACCCCAGCTCCCCCTCAACATTACGAAGCACAGCTGACAACACCGACTGGGGGGGCCAGACCTCCCCCCGCCACCCTGGCTTTTCCTCCCCGACTCAGGAGCAGCGTAGACTCCAGGCCCAGGTAAGGTGACCTGCCTCTGACTGGAGAACTCACCCCTGCCGACCCCTGCTCCCCCCCATTCCTGTGACGGGCTGCACTTTGGAACCCTTCCCAGACTGCCTCAGGAGAGACTCAGCGGGGCTCTGGACGGATCCTTGCATTGGAGCCCGCCCTGGCCGGTGGCCTGTAGACCCTCTAGGTGGCCTGGCCCTTGGGCAGCAGCATGGGGTAGCCAGCTCTGGGTGGGACCCTAAAGTCTGCCCTGGCCACCTGACCATCCACACTGCACTTGGGGGCAGACTCCCTGCGCCCAGCTCTGCCGGGCTTGTGTCTTCTCACCGGTAGGGCAGGGTAGCTGGTGGGTGGGCAGTCTGGACGCCGGCCTGACCGTGCGTGGGGCTGCTGCGCTCCGTGCTCATCAGCAACCCGGACAGCCAGGCGCAGCCACGTCGACGCCTCTCCCCCTCGCTGGACCAGCTGTGTCCATGCTGGCGTTCAGAAGTCAGCCCCCCACCCTAGTGGGCCTCAGCTCCCAGCCCTGTGACGTGAAATAGACACATCCGCCTGTGCCATGTGGGCGAGGCCGCTGTAGGCCAGGTGACCCATTTCGCGCCTCTCTCTCACGTCTGCCTGTGCTGTCTGTCTTTCCTTCTGAGGGCCTCCAGGGTCTCGGCACCCCTGCTGCAGCTCTGACCCATCTTGGAGGCTCTGGCCGTGCCCTGGACCTGGGGACCTCCTCCCCCAACACCACTCAGATACACTGGGCCCCGTGAGTACTGCCGCCGTGGGCTCCTGGCGGGCCCTGAGGGGCACAGATTCCCATAACACCCCACCCCACCATGGATTTGTGATCTCCTGCTATCACTAGGCAGTGCTCCCAGCGCTTACAGATGATGGGGGTGGTTTCAGGGGACAGGGAGCAGGCACTTTCAGGGGTATCCTGACCCTTTTACACAGCCCTGTGGCCTTTAAGTAAACCTCCCTCAGCCCCTTGCTGGGTTTCCAGGCCTGAGCTCAGCGCATGTATGGAAGAAGTGTGGGAGCTGGTAGATCAGACCCGAAGGCCCTGGGCCCTCGGGAGGTGGGGTCTGAGGGGTTAGGGCTGGAGGACAGGGGGCCCCTCTGGGGAGGAGCGCACTGGGCCAGTGGAGTCACCATTCCTGGGGACGGGCCCAGGGCAGATGGGAGCAGGGACGGCCCGGGACATCAGAGGAAGGGGCCGCATTTGAGTGTGAATTCCCGGGCCCACCCGCGCCGGGCGGGGCCCCGGGGCACCATGGTGCTGTCTCCGCAGGTACCGGGCGATGTACCAGTACAGGCCCCAGAACGAGGATGAGCTGGAGCTGCGGGAGGGGGACCGGGTGGACGTTGTGCAGCAGTGTGATGACGGCTGGTTTGTGGGTACGTGGGCCCAGCTGGTGTGCTTAGGGGTGCCCCAGAGGGGCGTCTCAGGGTCCCTGGGGGCGTGAGGGGCTGCTGCTGCCTGCCAGTGCCGGTTCAGCAAAGATTCCTGGCTTCATCACTCCCCACCCAGCTTCTGGCCTGGCAACTGGGGAGGCCTGGCACCAGGTGCTTCCCCCAGTCCAGCGGCCTGTTGTCTGTCCTGAAGAGGGCAAGTTGGGAGGAAATTGGCTACCCAGGGTCACTGATGAAGTCAGTGCAGACTGAGGGCAGGGTTCCTGACCCCTGAGCCCCCCCTTTCTCCTCCTTCCCACCACACACTCAGCCTCTAGAGCAGTGTTGGGGGGTGCGGGAGAGGAGCCAGGTCCTGCTTTCCATGATGCTAAGTTCCTGGCCGAGAAATTCAGGTCTCACACCTGTGTGCCCTGGCCTGCACCGCCCCCACCCAGTGAGGGGAGAGCGGTGCCCTAAGATCTGGGCCCTCAGGGCTGTCCCTGGGGCTTCCAGGCAAAGGACTAAAGCGGGACGGCTAGTGTGGGCCAGAGCCCGCCCAGCCTCAGCTGCAGAGGATGGGGCTGTCCTCAGAGCCAGGAGCAGCCAGAGCCCCTCCCTCACCCCTGCTCAGGCTACAGGACCTGAGGGGTGGGGGTGGGGGGCCGGGAGAGGGTGGCCACGGGCACTTCCTTGACCTGGCAGCTGCCCTTTCCCTTCTGAATCCCAGTGCGCCGCCGACCCAGCTTTGCACACACCAGTGACTATGAGACACTGACTTGTCAAAGGCCCTCGCCTCAGGGGTGGGCTTGGGGGTGCATTCCAATTTTATTCTGTACATTTCTGCTTTTGATTTTTTTTTACAGCTACTAATAAAGTGTTAGAAATTTGTACAGACTAGAAGGACAAGCACCATTTTTGTGATATAAGCCAAGTGCTTTTAGAGGACAGGAACAGAATGTTCAGTTTCTCAGTCATACTGGCTCATTTCAAGTGCTCAGTAGCCCCTTGGCTAGTGGTTATCACTTTGGATGGTGAAAGTCAGGGAAGGCTTCCTGGAGGAAGTGGGGAAGTGGGCCTTGAAGAGAAGGGGAAGGATCTGGGGAGGAAAAGGGAGCAATACAGGCGGGGGGGGGGTACAGTATCAGCAAGGCCTGGGGGCAGGATGGCTTTGGGTGCTCACAGGAAGTCAGGGTGCTAGACTGGCAGGAAGGGAAGGCCCAGGACTTTAATTTCATTTTATATTCTCCTATTTTCTACCATCGTCCCTCCCTTACCCCCAGGACACAAGTTTCTTAGGGGTTGTAGGAGACCAGAGGTCTGCATTTTAGTCCCCCTCTAGCCCTAAGCCGCCCCTGCTTTGGGGGACTTCACTTGGCCTCCTGTCTACCTACCTCATCTCTAAAGCGAGGTGACATTCTATAGAGCAGCGAGATTCCTCCTGATGTAAGTTCTGTGATTCATCCTCCCCTGACTCTGCTTCCCCAAGGAAGGGTGGGGTCGTTCCGCGCCGAGTGCGGGCGGTGCACAGTCAGGTGCTCGGGTCCTTAGGCTGGCAGTGCGTGTAGGAAGTGGTGCTTTGTCCATCTAAGTTTCTGCCGCTGGGGGGCAGGGATGAGGAAAGCAAATCCTCACCCGGACTGGGGTTCCGCCTGCAGTTCTGAGTACGGCCAGCAAGGGGCAGTGCCTCCCCCTCCCTTACAGCCCTGCTAAAAACTCGATCTTTCTCTTCCTGTCTTTCCTCTTTCAGGTGTCTCCCGGAGAACCCAGAAATTTGGGACATTCCCTGGAAATTATGTAGCCCCGGTGTGAGTGGTCTCCGTGGCAACTCAGAGCCCAGCCAGGTTGGGGTGGGGAGCAGTAGCACTTATGGGAGGGAGAGAGGACCCCACACACACACACACCCTCCTTCCCCAGTACCTGAACTGTTGGCATCTGCAGACAACCCCAGCAGCCTTTCCCTTGGAGCCCCCTGGAACCCCCTGGACTCGTTCCCACTCACAACTCACAAGCATTCCTCTGACAGTCCTTTTATTTCCTCCCCTACCCCACTCCCCAAATATAGAGGTCTGCTTTGAAGTGGAGATGGTTTCCAGTCTTATTGAGACCAGACCCCTGATCCCCCCACCCCCACCCAGCTATGGCGTTTCCTCTAACAGGGACCAGCTCCCAGCTTCACCCCCATGGGGTTCCTCTAACAAGGACCAGCTTCCTAACCTAACAGACCAGAGGCCGCTTCTGCCTGGAGGGGGTTCCTCCCCTTTCCAGTTTGCTACCCCCTTTGTCTGCCTGCTTCCAGCTGAGTCTGGGAGTGTCGTGGGGGGTGGGCACAGCACCTTCTTAGCATTCAGGGCCTGGCAAGATGTCTGTGCAAAGGCCTCCTCTTCTCAGAGACTGCAAGCCCTGCGCCTAGGCCGTGCAGATGCTCTGCTGCTGCGGTGGCTGGGAGGGATGGGCCTGGAGGACCCCCCTTCCACATGTCTTCGGAGAGACTGATATGTACTGCCCGCCTCCCCAGCTCCCCTCACCCCCGGGTCTCCTCTGGAAGAGAATGTAAAATAAATCTGGATCCCAGGGACCTGCCCTGCAGTTCTTTTTCTTGAGGTGGGAGAGGCCTCCTGAGTGTGTACAGGGGAGGCCAGCACAGCACTGGTACTGTCTCTAAAGAGCTCAGGCAGCTCAGGCAGAACGGGGCAGCCCCGGGATCGGGCAGCTGTCTGACCAGCAGTGTTAAGAGAACAACTACTGTCACACGGGCCGGGGCTAGACTGATTGTGGGGAGAAACCAGAGACAGGAGCTGAATGCAGCCTTGTTTGCAGACTGTTTGACTCTGGAGCCGCTGTGGGGTTGCTGGCCTAGGTGACATTTCTGGTGGTTCTGCTCCTAATGCTTTCCTTCTGCAGACGCCATCGCCACACCGAAGCTCTCAAGCGTCTGTTTACTGGTTTGGGCTCAGGTCTTTGAGCGATCCGCTGTGGAGTTGGGAGTGGTGGGCACAGTGAGCAGAGACTGCAGGTCCGGGGCTGCGGTGGCTGTGGCGTGGCAGTTGTGCGCCTGTCTGGGCCTGGCTGCTCTGTTCTGTGGCAGCTGCTGGGAAGCTCACAGGGCCTTGGTGCTATAAATTCTTGAATGTTAAGTCCCAGCAGGAGAATATGATTCCATTTCACAGGAGGACAGACTGAGGCTGAGAAATTGCATCTAGATCATATCACTATTCAGTGCTGGTCCTATCAGTGACTGTTGCCACCTCTCTGCACAAAGCCCACCCAGTGCCCAGGCTGTGTCCAGAGGCCCCTGGGGAAGGAGGTTATGAGTAGGGCCAGGGGCTACTCTGGGGGTCCTGGGCTGGGCCTCTGAACGTTCATCCTGGCAATTCTGTCTTCTAGGCCTGTCACTAAAGGTGCCCCCGCCCCAGGTGGGCGGGAGGGGGGGTGGTGCCTACTTCTGCCAGGACCCGTGGGAGGGTCTGTGAATGACAGCGCTGTGACCTGGCCAGCAGGTTCCATGAGCCTGGGTGTGACCTGGGGCCCAGAGGTGGTTAAAGAGCAGCTTGGAGAACAAGACCTGCACACACTGCTTCATCTGCTCTGTTCATCCCAGTCCTCACCACGGCCTGCTGGCGAGCTGGCAGGCTTAGCTCGTCCAATGGAACCATTCTTCGGGGGCCCACTGGCCTGTTTCTGATCCCAGTCCAGGCTCCTTTGCCCTTCCCTGATGCCCTCATAAATGCTATCAGGGTTGAGACTTCCTTTCCGGGCAGAAACCAAATCCACACCCTCTCTGATGAGGCCCCGAAGCCTCTGCCGCAAACCAGCCCTACGCCCCTGGGCTGCCTGCCATGAAGGCCCTGCCTGTAAGATGGCCACTTCTGTGCCTGACCCAGCATCAGGGAGGCCTAAGGGGACAGGGGCCCTAAGGACTTGAGAGCAGAAAGGACCTGAAGCCACAGGGTATGACGTGTGAGGCATACCAGACAGGTGAGAGGGGTGATACTGACTTGCTCAGGGTCACAAAGTAGCTTAAATTGGGCCTGTATTTCTGCTCCACAGGGCATGCCCTGGGGTCAGCAGAGTGGTTTTTTTTTAAAGATTTATTTTTATTTATTGATGCACACAAGAACTGGGGTATAGGCCAGAGGTGCAGGGGGTGGGAGAATTCACCAGAGACAGTGGGGAGCAGAACAGACGGAAACATACTGCTGAGGGGAGCAGTGGGCGAGGCAGGAGAGGTCTCCTGCGCCATGTGGGTCAGCTCCCTGGCCAGGGGAAAACTCCCGCTGCAGTGGCTGGTGACAGCTTGATAGCACTGAGACTTTAACCCCTGCGCCACCAGGGAGGCCCAGCAGAGTGTTTCTGTGACGTGTTTGGGAGCACACAATCCGCAGAGCACAGCCCGGCACATGAGCCTGCAGATGTCTCTAGAGACTGACCAAGGTGAAGTCAAGAGCACAAAGAGACACAAATAGTCCCCACCACAAATTGCAGGGGGTGGGCAGCGAAGGCGGGAAAGCAATCCATTAATCATTTTGGACAGTACTAATCAAAGTTTATTGATACCTACTGTGAGCCAGACACTGCTAGGCCTCAAGGAGTGAAGTAGTGAACCAAAAATACCCCACTCTGCCCTCAGAGGAACCTGGGTGCAGGCAGCTTTATATGGGGGAGCAATCTGCAAAACAGGAGAGCAAACTGTGTTTTATTCCCATGTGACATATGGGGAAACTGGGGCCCAGAGGAGCTGACAAAACTTATGGGGGCCCAGGTTACCCCATAAGAGGTAGGTCTGGTATTTGAGACTAGGTCTGTGTGACCCCAAGGCTGCGTGCACCCTGCCTGCAGCCCTGTGTTCCCTCCCAGGGAACTTCCGGAGGGCTTCCGGAGGTAGAACAGGAGCATCAGGAAAAGGGGCCACACGAGGGGGCACAGAACTAGTTATCAGGGAGAGTGATACCCACAGAGGCAGGCATAAGCTGAACAGCGGGCTGGGAGTGATGGGAGGATGAGACACAGGGCATAGGTGGCGGGAGGGGTGTTGCGGGCACTCCTCGCAGAAGGAACTTGGAAGGAATGACTCACACCTCAGGCAGGCAAGTTGCAGCTGTGGCCACAGGTGTGCTCCCCTGCAAGCAGCCCCACCTGACAGCAGAGTGGAGCGCAGAGCAGTTCTAGGGAGGCGCTGGTGGGCCCTGAGCTCCTGGCTGGGTGTTGCCAGGTATGGCTGGGGGACCTGGGGGTCGGCAGGGGAACCGCTTGCCAGGCCAAGCCGTCATTTGGGGCGTCTCCTTGGCACCGAGGCTATCCTGTTCCTTAGAACCTGGGTTCCAGCTGGTTGGCAGAGGACAGGGGATGGGGTGCTGAGGGCAATGGTGGTTGGTGGGGTTGGTGGGGGCCCCAGGTGGGGTCGGCAGAGCAGGAAGGGGAAGGTAGCCAGGAATGGGAAAGGTCCAGCTAGAAAAAGCAAAGGATGTTCATAGCTAGGTGGGCGTCTGGACACCTGCAACCCCAAGCCCCTCTTTCTCCTCCTGGGTGGTGCAGGTTTCCTTCGGCGAGCAGGCTGGCAAGCATCTCAGGAAGGTAAGCTCTGCGCTGCGGTCCAGGGCCACCAACAGAAAGGGAGTTGAGGTGGGCAGCGGGATGTGTGGGTGCCCAGACCGCATCTGCGCTAGCGCCGGCGCCTGGAGCGCGCGGAATCAGGCGGAGCGCAGACAGACCGAGCGGGCCCTCCGCCGCCCAGTCCTGGGGGCGGTATTGGGGTGTTCGCGGTTGTGGAGCAGCTGGTCTGGGAGAGATTTAAAGAGCGGCAGGCCCAGTTGACGCTGCCTGCGAAGCGGGGCCACGGACGGTCATCGGACCCCTTGCCCAGGGTGGATTGTGGGGAGGATGGGGACGCCTCGAGGAGGACCCCTGTAGCTTCTGGGCGCTCTAGGAACAGCCCCCCACTCCCGTGCGTTGAGGCGCGGGCCAGGTGGCAATGCTGGGGCTGGGCTGCGCGGAGGAGGCGGCTTCCCAGACCAGGGGCGGCGGCAGGGGCGGCCCCGGGATCACATGGGCGGAGGCAGGTCCGGAGCCCCGGGCGGGCTCTCCCCAGAGTCAGGCAGACGACGGCGGCTGCAGGAGCGGCGGCCTCTCTTCGCCCTCCCTCCCTCCTCCCCTCCCTTCCCGGCCGGCCGCCGGGCCGACAGGTGAGCGCGAGCCAGGTGAGCGCGCCCACTTGCAACATCCGCGCGCCCAGCGACCTTCGCGGCTCCGGGCTCCCTTGCAGGTCTGCGCCCCCCTCGTCGCCCCTCTTGGCGCTGCGGACCTTCTTCCCCAACCCCCACAGCCCCCTCTCTGCACCTCGACTTGCGCTGGGCACCCTGCGGGCTGGGCTGGCTCGGACCCCGCGCTCCTCCCCCGCCCCCTGCCCGCGGGTACTTTGGCCTGGGAGCTCAAAATCGCAGGAACTGGGTGAGCCGGGCCGACGGGCTGCGCACCTCCCGGCGTCCCGCGGCGCGGAGTCCACTGGGCAGCTCAAAGGTCTGGGAATCTCAAGGCGTCTGCGAGCTGGGCGCAGACCTGGGGGCCTGGGGCGGTACGGAGGCTGGACCTGGGTTAAAGGTCCAGCTGAAGAGTAGGGTGAGAGCAGATGGCTCTCTGGCCTGGGCACTTCCTCCCCAGGCTCCTAAATGCTGCGAGTGGCCCCACAGTCCTTGAGTGCTTTGGACAGCTCTTGTGTTCTGGACTCCCCAGGGGCAGCCCCAGGGTAGGTGCTGGGCAGGGTGGTGGACCAGCCTGGCACTGCAGCTTCCTGCCTGGGTTGGCTCCTGACTCCAGAACTAGAGGCTCAGGAAATCCTATAAGGGCCAGATCTGCAGGGACACTCCCTTGCCCAGCGGAGGGACCGTGGATGGGACGCCCGTGGCCCCAGTGAGCAGGCGGCACAGGTTGCCTCTCCCTGCTGGCCAGGGAGTGGGTTTGCCCCTCTTGGCCACTGGTGAGTCCTCATTCTTGCTGGGGCAGTTGGGAGGGCAGCAGACCCCTGGGGAGGTGAGAAATCCATCCTCTGCTCTCTGGACCACGTCACAGGGGCTGGCCTCTCTGAAGACCCTGGTCTGGCCTAGCCCACCTCCCCCCCCCAGCCAACTTCTTGAACAGTCCTTGGTGGCACCACCCCCTTCCTTGCTGTCACTCCTGTTCCTAGAGCCCTGCCCTCCCCCAGAGTGGGGAGGAAGTACCTTATGCTGTCGGTTTTGGGGACAGGAAGCAAGCACTAGTGGGACTTAGCCCTGATGGTGGAGGAGGGGGAGAAGGCGGAAGCCTGTCATCTCCTCCCACCTGCCAGCGCTGCCCGCTTTCTCTGGCAAGCCCCTGTCCTGCACCCTGATAGCTTCGTCCAGGGAGCTGCTCTGCTGAAGACCCGTGAAGGGGAACTCAGAGTCAGGGCTTCCCAGGGTGGGGGGAAGTGAAACTGGGGGGGTGCGAGGGAGGGATTTATTCACTTCCTCTATCCTCTCTCCCCACCCCCAGCCCCTGATGGGCTGCCCCATGGACCTGCCATCCTCTCTTCTCCGCTCTGCTTCTCTATATCCCACGTGCTCCTTGAGGCCTGGGGAGTGAGCTCCACCTCTCCCTCCTTTCTTCCTCAGGAATGGCGCTGACAGTGGATGTGGTGGGCCCGGCGCCCTGGGGCTTCCGAATCACCGGGGGCAGGGATTTCCACACACCCATCAGGGTGACCAAGGTAAGGGCTAGTTCCAGGAGATAAGGAGGTGAGCCCAAAGTTAGGGTCTGTTCTCCCCTTGGGTCCCCACATAGACCTTCTGTTTGTTGGCTGGGGGCGGGCCAAGGGCCTGTTGCCATAGGGACGTGGTGGCCACTTCAGGAACAGGTTTCTAGTGAGTGAGAGTCGCTGGCCCAAGTACAGGGCCTGGTCTTTTCTCCCTGATCACCAAGCCCATACCTGCTGGCAGCCATTTTGGGTGGTGCTAGAACCAGAGCCTAAGTTCTTGGCAGTTTCCTCTTGAGCCAGGCCTCAGCCAGGGACCAGTGCACGGAGGGCCTGTGTGCTGGCGGCCCCTGCTTGGCCCCATGGGCTCTCTTCCCAGAGTACTTCCAAGCACAGTTCCTGAGCTTCTGCCATCGTCCTGTGGGAGGCCCCATTTGAATGCCCCTTGTAGGGTGGGGGAGAGCTGCCATTCCAGCTTTCCTAGGGGTTTAGCTGATTAGCTAGGCTGCCCCTGATGGGCTGGGCAGGGATGTTAGAGAAGGATACAGGCCAGCCTGGTTCAAACCAGTTTCCGTGCTTCTTGGGCAGGGCAGAGGAATTCCCTGTCCTCCACCCCTACCTGAGTGTTGCTGCTGTCTCAGAGGGGTACCCCAGCCTGTCTGCTCCTCATCCCCTATAGGTGACCGAGCGGGGCAAGGCAGAGGCTGCTGACCTCCGACCTGGTGACATCATCGTGGCCATCAATGGGGAGAGTGCGGATGGCATGCTCCACGCAGAGGCCCAGAGCAAGATCCGACAGAGTCCGTCGCCGCTGCGGCTGCTGCTGGACCGGTAGGCCCTCTGTGCCTCTGGACCTGCCCGTAGGCTTCTGCCCCTGGCCAGCCCACACATGGCAGCTGCCCTCACCCCTGGCCTCAGCCCTGACCTGGCCTTCCTAGCACCCTTTGGCTCAGCTGTGAGGTGGTCCTCGGCTCTAGGCTTGCGGCAGGGAGGGCTGAGGGGTGTCCCTGTGCCCTGCTGGGCGTGCAGCCACAGGCAGGGCTGGCTGGCATCAGTCACCTGGATGCCCGGGTTTGACTGGTTCCCAAGTGTGTGGGGTGCAGGGTGTGGACATGAAGTGGGTTGAAGAGGGGAAAGGTGTGCTTCAGGCTGGGCCTCCGGTGCCCTGCTCCAAGAGGGCAAGGGCTTTGTTGGGATCCCTGGAGGAAGTTTGGGGGCTCACTTCCCAGAGGTACCCTCCATTTCTTCCTTTGCCCTCTGGGCCCTAATGGTGAGGGCTCATGGGGTTGGACACCAGGTTGTGGGGGAACAGGGGTTCCCTGGGGTGGGGCATCACAGTGAGTCACGGGGCAGGAATCCTGGGAGATCTCCCAGCCAGGAGAGCCCTCTGGGCAGGCCTTGAGCTGAGTCAGGTACCTCCTGCCCCTTTGCCACTTTCCCCACTGCCAGGCTCCCTTGGCCCCTGGCTCCATGCCTCCACTGCCCCACTGTGCTGCAGGAGCTGGTCCTGTGCTGCCTTTGTGCCACTCTGGCCCAGGAGTGTTGGTAGGGGTGGGGGCAGAGGAGGGTGGAGATACGTCCCAGTGCCCAAGAACAGGAGCAAAATCTACAGGAGACCATGGTGCAGTGGACAGCTGCGGCGCTGTCCCTTCCTCCAGCGCTCTCTTGGAGGGACCCAGCCCAGGCTGGGAGGGGGCCCGGCGGGAGCCTCCAGGCTTCCAGCTCCATTGGGCTGGTCCAGGCTCCTTGTCTCTTTTTCCTTTTGGCCAGCCCCCTCTGCCTCCCCCCCCCCCCCCCCCCCCCCCCCCCCCCCCCAGGAGACCTCTCAGGCACTTAGAAGCCCTGTGGCAGGAAGCAGTGCTCTGGGCTGGTGCCAAAGCCCAGCTCCCCTCACTCTGACCCCACACCCCTCCCTGGGGCTGAGGCTGGCCTGGTGTGTGGTGACAGAGGTTCTTGCTGACTTCTCTGAAAGTGGCCTGCCATCCTGGAATGGTGTTGAGGGGCTGAAATACAGCAGTCCCTGTCCACCTCCTATTCAGGGATCCAGCTGGGCTCTACTGGCAGGACTTTGGGGGGGTCCTTGGGGAGCTGGGGTGGGGGAGCCCCTCCCTACAGGGATTCGTGGCGCTGCTGAGCCTGCATGCTCCCTAGGTTCTGCTGCTGCTTGCCTGGCTGGAGGGCCATCCTGTGTTTTAGGGGGTGAAGCCTGTGGAAGGGACAAACCTGCTAAAGGGACAGAGTGACACTCTCAAAGGCATCAGTGGCATAGCTGGTGGGGGGCAGGCCTCGGGTTGGGGGAGAGTGGGCAGCTGGCCCAGCTGTTGTCTGCCTTGGGACTTTGGGCAACTTTCCTTCCCCTCTCTGGGCTTTGGTTTTTCCATGGGAGAAAGATAAAGGGTTATTTACATGAAGTCAGCAATCTCCCCCAAAATCGATTTACAAACTAATGCCAACCCAGTGACAAAGTCTAGATGAAATGCAGAAGAAAAGAAGAGGAAAAAAGACAAAGAAAAATGAAAGGGGGAGAATAATGTGAGGAGTTTTTAATAATCTTGAATTGATTGAACTTTTTACTGAAAGTATGTCCTTTCTGTTTTTCATTGCTCTCTTGTCCTTTAAAAAAATGATGTGATCAGTGATGATAGTTGTTCAAGTTTGGCAAAGTTGAAAGTAGACAATGACTGCTGGAATGTTTTGGAGATTTTACTAGTCTGAGAACCTTGTGTGGGAACAGCTGAAATCTGCAACCCCTATTTAGTGGCTTTGGGGGGGGTGCTGTGGCTTTGGGGGGGAGTCTTCCAGGACCCCTGTGACACCAGCTTCCCTCTGTCACCTCAGGTCTAGGGCTGCTTCTCCTGGGCAGACCAATGGAGAGAGCTCTGTGGCAGTGCTGGCAACTCGCTTCCAGGTAGGCTGGTGCATTCAGCACCCTGCAGCACCCTGAGGTGAGGGGGAGGTTGGAGGGACAGGGGTGGGGCCGACACCCTGCTCCTCTGGGCCCCTCTCTCCACAGGGCTCCATGAGGACGCACACCGACAGCCAGTCCTCCCTAAGGTCCGCCTGCTCCAGCCCCGCTTCCCTCAGTCCCCGGCCAGGCAGCCCCTTCTCCACCGTGCCCCCCTCCAGCCCGCAGACCCTTCCTGGAGAGGCGCTGACCGGCCGCAGGTGAGCACAGGGCGGGCACCCTGGCTACCAGGTATGGGCTCGCTTCTCCAGAGCTGGGTGTAGGGGCCCCTGAGAGCACGCTCTGCTCCCCTGGGGCAGCCTGGGTGGGGTCCTGCACCCACACTGTCCATTTCCCCCATCGCAGTTTCCAGAGTCTGGCGCATTCCCCCGGACCTGCTGCTGACCACTTGTCCTATGAGGGCCGCCCCGGAGGCCGACAGGTGAGGATACCTGGGGGCGGGAGGGAGCCTTGTGTTCCTGGCTGGTTACCAGTAGGGCTGAGGGTGCTGCTCCCCTGAGTGGGGGAGGCCCTGGGGGTCAGGCCCAGGTGGCCTTCCGCCTCCGCACTCGCCACTGCCTCCTCCCCTCTGCTGGCTGCCTCCCTCCTAGAGTGTTTCTCTTGGGCCAGGCCTGAAATAGTTTTGCTGCTGTTGTTGGGATGATTCCCTTTGGCCCTGGCGGCATCTCTTGAACACATTCCTCTCCGCTCCAAGCCCCATGCCCGCCCCCAGGTCCCGCTGCCCCACCCCCCTTCTTCCTTCTCTGACTCAACCCAGGGAGCCCCCAGTGGGGCTGTGGCTCTACCTCAAGTTCACTTGGCTCACATTCTGCCCCACCCCCACCCTTCTCTTCTGGACTCTCCTCCCCCAAGTCCCACTTTCCACTAGTGACAGCTCCTTGGTGGCATTTCTCCTCTCTAAGGGCAGACAGGGGTGAGGAGGTGAGGGAGTGAGGCGGCCAGCAGTCCTGGACCGCAGCTGCTGGGGGCAGTGTTGGTGGGGGCATGTCCAGTCTGGGGTGGAGGGGATGAGGCCCAGCTGCTGGAATCCTACCTCTGGGTCGATTCTGCATTCCAGAGAGCGGGCTTCAGAGACGCTGGGGGAAGGTGCGAAGGGGGCTCTCTGGAGAAGAAAGGAGCTGAGTCCTCTGGGGCTGCCTGGCAGGGGCTCCTGACCACCTGCTATGGCCCAACCCTGAACCTCGATGGGGCATGGGCACGGAAACGTATTATCTCCATCTTTAAAGAATTTAAAATGTAATTGTGGAGATAAGACAGACATGCAAAACAATTTTGGAACAATTAAGCACTAAACAGTGTGGTCTTAATTATAAAAGCAGGAAGCATTCCGGGAGGGGAGAGATGAGTGTGGGCTGAGATGGCCTGAGGAGGCTTTGTCGGGAACATTCAGGACGTTGGAGGCAGAGGAGGCAGGGTTCAGATCGGAGCACGAAGAGCTGGGGAGATGGGGAAGCAGTGGCACCAGCAAGACCTGGTGTGTTTGGGCTTGGGGGTGTTCCTCAGGGAGACTTTGGGCTGAGACCAGCAGGAATAAGACTGACCTTAGGCACAGCCGAAGGGGGCCTTTCCATCCTAGCCGTCTTCCTTGTGCAGTCCCCAGCAGTCCCCAGCAGAAGGAGAGATGCCAGTGGTGCAGGGAGTGCATCTTGGAATGTGTTGGAAATGCACATTCCCAGGCCCCAGCCTACTGACTAGAACTTGGGGAAGGGAGTCAGATGGGGGGCACCAACATTGGCATCTGATGGGTGAGATTCGAGGACCACCCTATAGTGCTGAGTGGAGCCCTGGACTGGGTAGCACCAGCCTGGGTTTTTCCCACCTCTGCTTGTCCCATCTCATTCTCTGGTCTGTGCAATGCTGGACAAGCCCCCTCCCTCTCTGGGCTCAGAGTTAGGCCCAATGCTCTGAGTTCCCTTCTTCGACCTTGAAGCCCCTCTCATTCCTTCCACAAATATTTATGGGGCAGCTGCCTTGTTCTGGGCACCCTTCTAGGCTCTGGGGATGAGTTAATGAAAAAACAAAAATCCTAACCCAACGTAGCTTGAATTCTGGCCCCCAAATGCAGCTGTCAAATGGTGTGGGAACCCCCAGATTCCGTAGTTACTTTCGGGCATCACTATGCATTTTTATATATATATTTTTTTTTTTTAAAAAAAAGATTTATTTATTTATACATACAAGCTGGGGTACAGGCCAGAGGTGTGGGATGGCAAGAGGGTTCACCAGAGCCAGAGCGGGGAGCAGAACAGGCAGATCAGAAACACACTGCTGAGGGGAGCAGCGGGCGAGGCAGGAGAGGTCTGCCGCACCAGCATTTTTATATCTTAAAGGCCCTAAGGAGCCCTGTGAGAAAGTATTCAAGAAATATTTTTGAAAAAAATATATTAAGGAATAAAAAGGAGCCCAACACCATCCATTAGACCCCCTCCACCCTTGCTCTCCCCCCACCCTCTTCCCCGCAAGTGACCTCATTTCTGTTGTTATTTCCCTGGGTTTATTTTTGTTTGTCATTTCATGTGCTTCATTTCCTTATATCACTCACTGCAGCGCCCGCAAGGCGCGGGGCGGGTTCTCTGTGGATCCGGGCAGACAGGTAAAGGGGAGTCCTGGAGCCCTCAGTGGCTTTTCCAGGGGTGATGACCTTTCTGCGCCAATTGCAGTGAGGCCGCCAGGTGCCGGGCAGGCGGGGGACGCTCACAGGCCTCCCAGTCCCTGTGAATCTTGACTCTCTCTGGGCTCTCTGGTTCTCTCGTGGCCCCTCGGCCACACTGCTGCCCGTGCATGCTCAGTCTCCAGGCTCAGGTGTGCCACTTCCGCAGGCCCACACCGCACTCCAGGTGTCCACCATCAGGCATGCGTGCCCCGAGCCCACGCTCCCAAGCTCCTCCTGCATCAAGGCCGCAGGTGATAGCCACAGAGGCCAACGCGCAAAAGCCTGAGCATCTTCATTTGCCCTACACACGTGTGGATAAAATCGACCCACGTTTATCTTTTTCATTTTGACTTAGTTCCCTTTGCATAAGCTTCTTGAGTTCCTTCCATTTTGCTGCAAACAGCAGTATTTCATTTTTAATAGTTAAATAGTATTTCATTGTGTGCGTTTACCACACTTTCCTAGCAATCATTTATTACTTTCCTAAAATGTTTAACTGCAGAGTTTTCTGCTGGCTCCCCTCCCTGGTCACCCATATGCTAATATCCCTGTACCTCAAGAGCACATTTTTTGAGGTGTTGGCTACAGAAGGACTCCTGATGGGTGGCATTTTTGGACTTGGAAGTGAAAGACCGTTCTGGGGAGGGCGTGTCCCTGGCTGACTGGGAGGGGGAAGGAGAAAGGCACAGTCACTCCCAGGAAGAGAGCTGGGCTGAGTCTCCGGCAGGAGGGAAGGGCCCGACAGAGTTATGGACGAAGTGGGTCCCCCCCCAGTCCACTGGGGTAGTGGCCTGGCTGCTGGCTCCTGAGCTGGCTGAGGCAGCACTGAGCCCAAGATACAGGACACCTCCAGCCCTTCTAGAAACAAAGCTGTCCCCTTCAGGTAGGCACCCGCCTTGGGGAGTAGCTACCAAGGATAAACAGCCCCTCCCCCTCCAGCTGGTCCAGGACCGGCTTGTGGAAGAGCCTGCCCGAGTTCCGCCGCCCTCACTGCTGGCCAGCAGCTCTCTGCAGGGCGCATGCTGGCTGGGGAAGGACAGGTGGATGGGTCATCTTTCTTGAGTAACTGGTGTGGCCGCCTTCCTGAGGTAACCATCTCATGGTCCATCAGTTGATAGAAATGGTACCAAGCGCCAGGCACCCGGAGGCCCAAGTGTGGGCTCCCAGCCCTGCCCCTGACTCCCCAGGTGACTGATCCAGCCAACTGGCCCTTCTGACCATCCAGCGCCTCACCTGCAGCACATTCCCCTAAGGAGCCCCAGAGCAGAGGCGCGGGGGCCGAGGCGAGGGCCTAGGGGGCCGGGGCGAGGGCCTAGGACTGTTCTCAAGACTGAAGTTTTCACCTTTAGCTTAAGAACTCATGCAGTTTTTTTCAAATGATTCCATAATGGGTCCTGACTTTGAACTTTCAAATGGAGGGAACTTGGCTTTCCTGGAAACTCGCCTCAGTCTGCCAGGGTATCTCTGAGGCTCTCCTTGACTGGTGCAGTCTCCTGGGGCTTAGGGCACCCATTGGGGATGGCAAAGGGGAAGGAGCACAGTAGGGGCCATGCAGAGGTGAAGGCCTGAAAGCAGAGCAACGATGAGGTTGAAGACAAGATTTCCATGTCCCGGGAAGGAGGGCACAAGAGCTGGAGACAAGCAGCACGCCCCGCGAGTGGGCCCTGCTGCTGGGGTGTGGCTCCCCAGACTTGCTGGGGCTGGACAGACCTACCAGGGCAGCCAGGGGAGACTGGTCAGCCCACATCTGGCCTTGGTGGGAGAGAGCCCCTGGGTGGGAAAGAGTCCTCTGCCCAGCAGCCCCGATTCCAAGAAGGGTTCTGGTCCCTTCCCTCCACCACCTTCTATTTCCTTTCCTGTCTTGTTTGTTCTGTTGGACTGGAGCCAGCTCCTCAGGGCAAACACCCAGCGTGATGTGGTGGAGAAGCCTGGTGTCCAAGCGCCACCTGTGGGTCTTCCTCCCTCCCTTGCCCAATCCTCTTGCAGATGCCTCAGACTTCATAGCTGGGTGCCAGCCCCCCCCATTTGGGACCAAGCTGGAGCTGCCTCTGTGCCAGTCTCTGAGGACAGGGTTGGGGCATGGCCCTCACTGGTTGGTGAAGGCTGGGAGCCCTCTGGTGTCGGCCCGGGGAACAGCCAGGCACGGCGCTGCAGACTGGGCTGTGGGGTGTTCTGGCTGAGGTCTCAGGCTGGCTCCTCCCTGGTGCCTCTCCTTCCCACAGGCCGGCCGGGGCCGCGCTGGTGACTCAGCAGTGCTGGTGCTGCCACCGTCCCGCTCCATCAGCCCCAGGCTCAGGTACCAGAGGACCCTCAAGAGGGGCAGGTGGGGAGGGGAGGCCTGAGAGAAGCAGAAGAGAGACTGTCTTGGGGTGGGGGGAGTGAGTGGGGGCTGCTGCTCTAAGCCCACTTGGTTTTCCTCTGGCCCCAGTTACTCTTTATGTGTCCCCCATGCTTGCCCTGACAAGGGGGCCCTGACTCCAGGCTGTTTCCATCCCCACAGTGTGGACCTCCTGGGAGAGGACTCAGAAGTCTTCAAGATGCTGCAGGAAAATCGTGAGGGGCGGGTGCCGCCCCGCCAGTCCAGTTCCTTTCGACTCTTACAGGAAGCCCTGGAGGCTGAGGAGAGAGGTGAGATCCCGGGGGCTCTGGCAGGGAAGGAGGCTCCCCAGGTCACCCCCACCCTGGCCCTGCCTGAGCATGTTATTGAATTAGGATTTCTTCAGTGCTCGTCATGGGGGTGGGCGGGCACCGAGGGCATGGGCTCAGAAGCCACAGCTCCCGAACTAAGGGGGCTGGTGGCCTGATAAGGGTTTCCAGGGGTTGCCCAGAAGGTGCCAGCTGGAATCAGGAAAGTGCCAAGGGAAGGAAAGAGGTGGGTGGCAGGATCCAGGGGGGCTGGGTCCCCTGGGCTTCTTGGAGGAAGAGGGATTTGACTTGGGTCTTGAAGAAAGATCAAGACTTTAACCAACCACCTTGAGATGGTGTCAGGGAACGCTGTGGGACTGGAGGTTGGCATCCAGTGTGGTTTTTTGCTGTGGGAGTGAGAGAATGGCAGGGCCTAGCAGCCTAGAGGTGGCCGTGGAGGTTAGATTGTGGCTTTGAGGACTCTAGTGTCAAGCTGAGGAGCGCCCGACCCAGAGGGCCAGGTGGGTAATGCCAGGCAGTGAGTGAAATGCCGCAATGAGCAACTCAGAGATAGGGACCCCGGTCGGCTGTTCAGTGGCTCCTGGGGCGAATGTTTGCCGTGATGGGCCAGGCATGCGGAGCGTGAAGGCAATTGTGATGGCGCTTGTGACACCTCTGCTGAGGGGCTTTTGGGGTGGATGGGCCTGCCAAGGTCCAGAGGAAGTAGATGGTACTGCAGGAATGTGTGTGGGGCGGGGGGCAGTGCCCTAGTCTAGGGAAGTGTGAGAGGTGAGACGGGCAAGAGGAGAATTTGAGCTGCTGAATATCTGGTGCCTGGTGACTGACTCCAGCTCTGATGTTTATCTGCTCATGGAGGCGGGGGCGGGGCGAGGAGTTTTGGGGCAAATCTTGTACATCATGACCTGAGGCCTGGGCAGGTCCCTCCCAGGAGAGGGCACAGGGAGTGGGGTAGGGCGAGGGCCGTGCAGCTGGGTGGGGAGTTCGCCTGCCTGGGACCTCCATGGCCTCGGCTGCAAACAGGGCCTGTACCTGCCCATCGACACCTGCGTGCTGTCTTTGCATAGTTCCAAGGCCCAGATGCAATCGTGCTCGTAAAAGCACGCTGAAAGCCATACAAAGGTACAGTTGTTATCATAATTGCCATTTATTAATACCGTGACCCCACGCGTGAGACACTCCTCGGGTTGCCTGAGCTCCAGCTCACTCATCCTTGAATGTGCTTCCTGCACTTGACCGGCTCAGCGTACGTGACCTGGCTCCTCCTCCACTGCCCACTGTAACGCCGATGTTACTTTAGAGGTCCGCTTGTGAGTTCCTGTGAGCTTCGTTGGAGGAGGTGCAGGGGGCATGAATGCGGGCAGCCTGCGTGCTGCCGCCATGGAGAAGCTCTGACAGGTGTGTCTGCACCCACCCCCAGGTGGCTCACCTGCCTCCCTGCCCAGCTCGCTGAGCCCCCAGTCCTCCCTGCCCACCTCCAGGGCCCTGGCCACCCCACCCAGGCTCCACACGTGTGAGAAATGCAGCACCAGCATTGCGTGAGTGTCGTGGCTAGAGCGGGGGACATGGGGTGCAGGGGTGGCTGGGCCTGCAGGGCTGGCAGAGGGCATTGCCACAGTGGAGTTGCGGTGGGTTGTTCTTTTTCCAGGCTTCTTAGAATAAGTGTGCCAGCTTCTTCCTGCTGAGTCTCCTCTCCTCCTCGCAAAGGCGTGTGAGAGATGCCCCTGCTTTTGCTTCTTCTCTCCTAGGGGCCTCAGAGCCTCTTGGAGCTCTGCCTCCAGATGAGGTGCCTCCTCCTGGAAAATCTTGCTCTCAGCCCCTTCTCACCCCCTTGGGGCAGGATAAATTTTCCAGAGGCTGGTTCATTCTTCTCAGTGGGTGGCATTATAATGCAACCTCATTCTCTGGAAAATTGCTGAATTGCCCCTCCCACCCAGGTACATTTCTTCTGTAACAGTGCTAAGGGTCAGACGAGTGACTTTAGGCAAATTCCTTCATCTCTGTGGGCCTTGGTATTTTACCTGCAGGAGGGATGTTATCTACTTCCGTGCTCACACAGGGAAGTATCTTAGTGGGGGCATCTCGGGGAGTTCCATGGGCTTGCTAAGACAGGGTGCAATAAGATGCACCCCCAGAGTTTCCTCTTCAGGAGGTCCTTGCCCAGGATGGCCTTTCCAGCTTGTCCCCAGGTGATGCGATGATGCTGGCCCTGGCACCCCACTTTGAGACCCGCTGTTTCAGTCACAATCCCGAAGACACTGAGTGGACTGTATCTGCCTGTGTGCGGGGCTGTCTCCTCTCCTCCTCCTCCCCCTACTCCCTTTCCCCTTAATCTCTTTTTCCTTTTTGGATTAGAGGTTTGGGCGGGGTGGGTCATTGAAGGGAGATTCCCAACAGCAGGTTTGGGGAGTCAGGACTCCGAGGTTGGGGGTTTTCTCAGGCCCTAACTCTGGGCTGGGAATGTGCTTCCTCAGAGTGGGACTGGCAGGCCCTGCCTGGGGCTCCCACTCAGCTCCCACCCCTCAGGCTAAAGGCGCCCCCTCTTCTCCCACAGGAACCAGGCCGTGCGCATCCAGGAGGGGCGGTATCGCCACCCCGGCTGCTACACCTGCGCAGACTGTGGGCTGAACCTGAAGATGCGGGGGCACTTCTGGGTGGGGGACGAGCTGTACTGCGAGAAGCATGCCCGCCGGCGCTACTCGGTCTCCCCGCCCTCAGCTCCCCAGGCCTGAGCCAGCTCTGCTGCCCCTCAGTGCCAGGCCATGCCTAGCAAGTGGGCATGGAGGCCAGGGCGGTGGTGGGGCCGCTTCCCCCTCACTGGGTGAGGCTGGAGGTGGGCACCTGTCAGGGGTATGGGTACCAGGGGCAGCCTCACCTTCCCAGGCCTCTGCTAGAGGCTCCTACCCCCTTGCAGCACTGGGGCTGCCCCAGAGTGGGGGGTGGGTGCTGCGCTGGCGTCTTTGTGCAACATGGTGAAGCGCTTGGGATATGGAGGCAACATGTATTCACTGTGTAAAGTTTTTGACATATGAGCTCTTATAAATATATGTGTGGACAAAATTAAGTGGATGCTTCTCTTTCTTCTCCTTCCTTTCCTTGGTGCGGTGGCACAAGCTTCTCCCTGCATTGAGTGAAGTCATAAAGTAATTCGCTCTTAGTTTCCCCTCCCTCAAAGCCCTGCCGCCTGTCTGAGTGTCACGTCCCTCGGAAGAGGCTTGTTTCTTGCATGCGAGGGCCACGCTCTTCCTGAGCCCTTCTGTGAAGGGGTCCACGCTCCTGGGATGGTCCCCAGTGGTTAGAGGAACGCCTTCCCCGCTGGGGGCTGGAAAGAGGACGGGCTGCTGGAGCGCAGGCGGCAGGGTCGGCGGGCGGGCTGTGGGGTCCAGTCCACCGAAGCCCTCTGGGGGAGCCAGGCCCAGACCCTGCAAGCCCTAGTGGGCCTGGTGGCCTGTGCCCTTCGCTCTACTCGGTGGGGGTGCCACTGGCCCTGCCAACTTACGGGAAGAGCTGGGCGAGCAGGAGCGGGGGCCACATCTAGGACTCCTGCTCCCACCCCAGCTGTCTGCGCCCATCTGAGAAGGAGAATCACATGAAATAACTTTGGAAGGGCTGCAAGCGAGCCCTGCCTGGGGGGCAACCCAGCAGAGCTCCACCCTGGTGGGCCACGACCTACCAATGGCTCACCTTAAAGTCAGGCCTGTCCTTTCCACCTCTGCCCTGGGAAACTCTGCTGGCACCACTGGTGGTTGATTTGAAAAAGATACAATGAAAGGCCAGGCACGTCAGCCTTGGGGGTATGTTGGAGTGAAGTGAGGTGGGGAGCGTCCCTGCCAGATTTTGGGTCTCATTCACTTGCCAATCCCAGTCCTAATCCCAGAGGACATTTCAGAAAGTTGCTCCAGACCTACTGTGCCCCAGCCTCCGTTTTATTTTCACAGAAAACATCAAAGCTGGACTCAGAAGGAGCAGTGGCTAGTTCCTGACGCAGCTTTGTGCCGTCTGGGTCTGTTGGGAGGAATCTTGGCAGAGACTGTGTTGCCTCCTAAGACATCTGTTGATATAATTTATACCTTGATATAGTCTCACCTTTTATGGCTGCTTTGATTATTGTGGACTTTAAAGCTTTCCGCGGCTCAGGAGTTTCAGACCAGAACATCTTGTCTTGAAACTAGCCTCGTTGGCGCCCCCTAGTGTCAGGTGTAGCCCATGGTTGGGAGAATGCTCACAACAGGGAATTCAGGTCTCTGTAAGCCCCTGGTTTCTGGCACAGCAAAAATACAGAAAGATAGAGCATTTTTCTTGCTTTCCTGAAGATGATCGTTGAGTGGCAGGGGCTGAGCCAGCTCGAGTGAGATAATGCTCCGTGGCAGTGGGTGCGGGCTGTGTGTGTACAAGGAAGGGCAGGACTGGACAGGTACGAGGGAGAAATGCTAAGGAGCAGTGCAGATGGAATGTTCGTTTTGGGCAGTGGCTGAAGGGGAGACTGTCATAAGATGGGAAAGGGACGTGGGAGCCTTGGATGCCAGAGGAAATGATTTACAATTCAGCTTCAGGTTCTGGGGACACTTTGGAAATTTTGAACAGGGAAGTAGACAGGTTGGAAAGTATGGGTTGGGATATTAATATAGTCAGATCTCTCCTGTAACAAATCATGCTGGGCCAAGAGTGTTTTAAGGGAGCAGTGTTGGAAGTGGGGAGATCCTTGTGAAAAGGGGATGCCATCCTTTCACAGATCAGAGGGAGCAAGCTCACCCCACCTCTGGGTTGTGGCAGCCACTTTCCATCCAGGGGTTCTGGGGTCTTGGTTCTAGCGCTCTTAGCAGGCATATAGCAGCCTGTGCTTGGGGGCAAAGGGCTTTGGAAGATGGAAGATCTTAAGCCAAGTTGTTTGCCAGCAAAGAAAGCTGGGGGCAGTCTGATCTTTTACCCCTGCGCTCAACCCCTTCCAAGATAGCTGAGAGCGCCCACCACCCATTGAGACTTGGAGGAGGTCATGAGAGTACCAGAGAACCCTTCTGGGGCTGAAACCCAGACCTGGTGTGGGGGAAACCACTTAATTATACCACCACACTTTGTCTAGTGCAGTGCCTGCTTTGCTTTTTCCTGCATTTGGGGAATAACTTCAGAAATGTCTACAGATTTAAGTGAGAAGTGGCCCGGACAGCGTCTAATCTGGTCTCCTTGGTTAGGAATGAGAAAGTGGTTTTCCCTTAATGACACAGCTGGATAATTCTATGCCAGGGGTGTCGGAAGTGCTTTCACTCTAACCTCACAGTTCTGAGGTCAGGGAGGCTCAGTCACTGGCTGGTAAGGGGACGGGCCTGAATGAACCCGAAGTCTGTCTGCCGGATGCCTGGCTTGGGGGAGGGGTGTAAATGGGGAAGATGGGGCCCTCTTGCCTCACCAGCACTAGGGGACACAAGGGGAGGTCACCACGGCCTCCCACCCGGGCCCTTGGCTTCCCCCTCCTCCCTCAGGGCCTGGCTCAGTGCTGAGCATGGAGGAAAGGCAGTTCTTGGAGCTGGGGCGCCCCCTAAGGAGCTTGAGGGGCAGCTGGGCATCCTTGGTCTCTGCCCATGATATGGCTCAGGAATTTATCCTGTCACCCCTCCGGTGGCAGTGGTGGGGTGACTGTGCTGCCCCTCCCCTTCTGTCCAGCACCTCCTCAAGGGGACAGGCGGGATGAAGAGACTGGGGTGGCCGTGAGGGGCCATGGCGTCCTCTGAGGGTGTGTCTGTGAAGTCTTGGGAAGTCTGGGGTGTCGCGCTGTCACAGACAGGGCAGCAGAAGGCCGGCGGGGGGAGAGAGGTGTGTGTGGGGGCCCCACTGAGCCCCCTGACCACCACGATCACCAGGAGGCTGGGCAGCGCTTCCCCTGCTGAATCTGCAGGAGGGGGCAGTGTCTGGCCTGGGGGGGTATGTGCCGGTGTGTGGGAGGGGGTGTGTGGGAGGGGCCGCACAAAGCCTTGTGCTGAGACGCTGCATTCCTGCTGGCCAGGCTTCCCGTCCCAGACGCATTCCTGCCCCAGAGTCACCACGAGACTGCTTGGAATCCCGCCCCACATTCTCCAAATTCAGGGCGAGATCTGGCAAAGGTTCCCTCCCTTCACCTCCCCACCCACTCACTTGGAGGGAGGAAGTCACCTGACTTTATTTTCACCCACAGACTCCTAGCCTGGGAGGGCTGGAGTGGGGTCTGGCTCGGCCTGGGGGGCGGGGGGGCTCGGAGCCATACATCCTGTTGGGCTAGCACATGCAGTTCCTGCCAGGCCTAGCTCTGGGAAAAAGGAATGGGGCTGGGGTGTTGTCCTGGAAGATAAGGTCGGGAGGGAGCAGCACAGAGGCCTGTGGCTAGCAGGGACGGACTTGGCTTGAAATCCAAGGGGTGAAGAGAGGGTGGCTAACTCGGGCACCTGCGCTCTCTTCTTCCCCATCTTCTACCTTAGGATCTGACAGTCTGTGGCTCTCCCAGGCAGGCTGTGATTAGCCTGTGGGAGACCGCATAGGCAGCAGCAAGGAGAAGGGGCTGGGCAGACTCCTCTCCCGGTCAGTAAACAGCCACTTCCTCCCAGCCCAGCTCCCCTCTCGCCCTCCCGCAGAGGCTCAGGTGCAGCTTCTCATGTCCACCAGCTGCCTTATCTGCCTCCAGGGGATTTAGGTCCAGCTGCGATTTTTCCAGCTAGCCCCTGCCTCAGGCGAAAGAGGACTCCCTAGAGACCACCAAGCTGTGGCATCACTGGGTGGTCTCACGTTTAGCAGCTGTCTGGGCTATCGGTCCTTTTCAGCAGGGGATAGTGGAACCCTATGGACCCTGAGGGTTTGGGTGGGGACAGGGCAGCGTGTACATTTCCAGCGCCTCCCCTGTCCCGCTGCCTTTCTTCTCCCCAGATCCTGAAGACCCACTCAGGCCCCATCTTCAGGATGCTCGCGTGGGGAAGAGGACAGGTGCAGACCTGGCCCAGGACGCGAGGTGCTCTGCAGTGGTTGGAAAGTTTTCGGTGGGCGGGAATCAATGCCCCGTTTTCTGGGCAGGAGTCTCAGTGGCAGCCCCTCGCCCCAAGGCTCATGGCTGGGAGCGCCGGGACGCCTGAGTCCTGGTCCCGCTCTTCCCACTGCCAGCACTTGGGGCTCCATTTCCTTCCGCGCTTGGGTCCGGTCCCCGCCGCCCCCTACCCTCCGGCTTCATTTCGGCGGCAGGAAGACAGGCCCTATGGCGTGTGAACCCGGAGGCGGGGTGGCTCGGCACCCCGAGTCCCCAGCCAGATAGGGTCCTCAGGCGGCCAGCGGCGGGAGGGCCGAGCTACTCCGGCCCGAAGGAAGGCGCCCCCGGGGGGACCCCATCCCCGCCCAGGCCGGCCTCTGGGGGGTCGCCCAGCCTGCGCCCGCGGACCCGCACACCTGCGCGTCCCCTCTCCCGCCCCGCCCCCCACTGGGAGGGTCCGAGGGCCGCGCCCCCGGGGTCGTCTTGCCGGAGCTAGGCCGTCCGACCGGGAGCGCGGGGGACGCGTTCGGGGGTCGCCGGCTGAGGCTGCAGCGGCGTAGCCCGGGCTCCGCGTCGGGGCCGGAAGCCGGGCCATGCTGGGCCGATGGCGCGTCTTCGCCGTGGAGCCGCTCGGCGGCTGGGGTGAGTCGCCCACTCCCAGGCGGGCCGGGGCCTTCTGGCCAGGAGCCCATTCTGCGGCCCCACCCGGAGCTCCGGCTGGAGGCGCCGCCTCCCTTTGGAACGGTCGGGTGATTAAACGGGGGACACCTTTCTTAGGGAAGACCCTCTGGTTTTTGTCGTTAAACACGCCACCACCTCCATCCCACTCCCCCTGGGCCCACCGCCCTCTAATTCCCTAACTGAAGTCTCCGCCCAGCCCGGCCGCCAGTTCCAGAAACACCCTCCCCCGCGGAGGACCCTTCCTCACAAAGCGATGCAGGGTGGACTTCCTGGCCGGCGCCTGGCTGAGAAGGGCCTGCTTTGGCATCCCCTGCTCCGCAGCCGGGAAGTGGGACGCGGGTTACCCTCCGTCGTCCAGTCCTCTGCATGTCCCTGTCGGGAGCCCAGGTCCGGAGCCCAGATCGCTCAAGAGGGCCAGGCCTAGAGGTGGCACTAAATGGGCCACGACTCTACTTTTCCTCCTAGTTCTCTTTCTTCCGGTTTTTAAATTTTTTCCAACCTCCACTATTTCTCACTTCAGATAACAAAAGCCCCCAGTGGTTGTAGCTATTATAATTTATATGCCCCGCGCCATGTCTTCCAGCTCCAAGAGAGGTTTCATCTGGTAGCCTGTTAGCACTGGGCCTCCCGAGGGGCCTGGGACCCTGGCTTCTGTCTTTGGGCCTCTTCCCTTTTTCTGAGGGGCCATAGTTATACTCCCTCTTGGGGAGCAGTTGACAGACAGATCCCCACCTGTGACTTGAAGGTTGTAGGCTGTCCCAAGACCTGGTATGACCTGCCACAGCCCAGGCTTGGTTGGTGGGGGCCAACAGAGATAGCTGAGAGAGGAACCCCTCCCAACCTGGTCCAGCCAGAGTGGGAGAGACACCTGGGTGGGGCTGTGCTGTCCAATCTCCTCCCCTCTGGCCCAGGACACTCCTCCCTGGGAATGCTGCCCAATGCTAGGAATGCTGGGGGCCAGGGGCGTTGGGGCTGCCTCCATCCTGACAATGACGTCCTGGCAGATGGGGCAGCGCAGAGCCCGACTGGCAGTTGTGTGGTGCCTGCCATCACCAGCACGTACAGACGGATCCCGGACACCACTTGTGGGTGCTCGTCGGATTCCTGGAAGGAAGAGGGAGAGCCGAAGGGTCTAAGGCGGCAGGTGCCCATTCTCAGATTGGCCTCTCGGGACTCAGGAGTGGAGATGGCAGTTGGGGACAGTCTCTTGGCCAGCTCACTGGGCCTTTCTCAGGACTCTCTGGACTCTGAGCCCACGAGGTGCCCTGAATCCCCAACCACAGAATCTTCTGCCCACCTGGGCCGGCTCCGGGCCAGCCAGAAGCTGGAGCAGGTGCTAGAGCGATCGCGCCGGCTCCCAACATCCCCTGCCAGCTTGCGACGGCACTGCTGTTCCTCAAAGCCGCCAAGCAAGCTTGTGACGTGTGAGAAGCACCTTTATGGAGCAGGGGAACAAGAGGCCAATGAGGCAGACCTGGAAGAAGCAGAGGTGGTGAGTGCCAAGGCTGAGAGTGGGCTACAGATGACCCTTTTATACGGGGGCAGTGGAGACCCCCCCCCCACTCCATTCTCCCTGAAGCTCTCTCTGGGTGGGGCATTTCTTGCTCATAATTGACGGGCTGTGTCACAGCTTCTTGCCTCACCCCACCTCCAGCTGTATGGAAGTGGGCAGGTAAGGCCTGGCCTGGCACCACGCCTATGTGGGTGCTGGGGGCCAGCTGGGTGTCTGTTCCTCCTCTTCCTACCTCTTTGCCCCCATCTCCTAGCCACTTTGGGTGAGTATGTGGTTAATTTCTGAAGTCTCCCTGACCTCACTGTATCCCACAGGTGGGGGGCTTGGGGCCTGAAGCTTGGGCCTGCCTCCCAGGGCAGGGGCTCCGCTACTTAGAGCACCTGTGTCTGGTGCTGGAGCAGATGGCGAGGCTCCAGCAACTCTGCTTGCAGCTGCAGACCGGGAGGCCCCTGGCGGTGAGTGACCCGCGTAGGCCAGTTGTGGGCAGGCAAGAAGGGGAGGCAGAGGAGGGGCAGGCCCCCCAGAAGCAGGGGTCTTTTCAGAACAGCCTCAGCCCACTGCTCAGGCCCTGTGCTTATCTCCTGTGTCAGAGTCCTGCAGAGGAGGTGGGTCCTGCACCTCCACCTTCTCATGACCCCAGCAGTGAGGTGCATGGACCTGGGGGACAGCTCGGCCAGACAGAGGAGACAGGTGAGGGGCAGTTGTGTTTCCCTCTTCTCCTGCCTGCCCAGTGCCCCATCAGTGAACCCTTGAGCCATGGCTTGACGGGTCACTTCCTACTCCTGGCCCTGGATAACCAGACTTTCTTCCTGAAGGGGCAAAAGCAGCTTCACCCCCACAGGTGGGGGTGCCCAGGGCCAACTCTCCGAGGCTATCGGAGGCCTCAGCAGGGCCAGCTCACACCTCCCCATCATCCCAGGGACACAAGGTAGGTGAGAGAAATGTGGGGGGGACAAGTAGTAGGATGGGGTAGGGGCACTGGTTGGGTTGTGTGGATATCTTGCAGGCCAGACACCCCGGGGAAATGATAAAATTCTTGTTTGGAGCAGGAAATTTGTCCTGGCTATGGTGACAGCTGTCTTTGGGAACCCAGCAAGGGGTGCATTGTTGGGAGGGGCTCGGGGTTACTGCCTCACCCTCTGCTCAGCTGTCTCTCTCACTGGAACAAGGTCAAGGTCCTGCTCAGCCGGATCCACTGGAAGAACCGTCGACACCCTGTGCCCCCTGCCCATCCTGATGACCCTGCCCCCAGGTGAGTTCTGTGACCTAGTCCAGGTTAGGGCAGAGGAAAGAGCCTGATTTACCAGGATGCTGAGGCTCTACTGCTAGATGTTGTCTTTGTTCCTATGAAATGTGACAGAGACAGTCCTGGAGAGGGTACTAGAAGCAGCAGACAGTAGTTAAAAAGTGCCCCACTTACAGATGAGGCTGGGGACTAAGCTGGGGAAGAAAGTCACTTTCTTGAGGCCACGTGGTGATTCAGTGGCAGAACCAGGACCCAAATATGGGAACTCTCATGCCAGCCCTGAAAGCTCTCACCCCTCAAAGCTGAAACTTAGGACACCTCATCATGATTTGGGGGAAAGCAAGGCAAGGTGCAAAGGATTCACAGTAGATGATGTCCATCAGGTTTGGGAGTTCGCTCTGTATAATACCCCAGGGGAAGAAGCGCATGTCAGTTAATATCCCCAAATTCCTCATGGCAATGTTCTATCAACTTTGGGTCCATTGTCCCCTTCGTTTTCTCCTAGCCTAATGTTCTCTTTACTTTTCCACAGGACTGAGTCAAGGGACCTTCCTGAAAGGCCTCTGTTCTGCCGCCACCGGAAGACCTTTATGCCATCATTAGTGGTTAAGAAGCAAAGAGCAAAAAATCTGTCTGTATGCTGACACCGCCTGCTGCAAGGACAATGCCATGGGTGGAAGGGGTGTCCATTGAAGTCTTCTTTGCCCTTTTCCCTGTCATTGTTTCTGGGCACTGCCAGGAAAGCTGCTGATGCTTGCCCCTGTCACTGAGGAAAGGGCCGAGTCTTTCTCTGAGTAGCCTGCCAAGGAGCCTTGCCTCCCTGAGAGGCTCCCAGGTGTGGCAGCTCCCAGGCTCCTCCTGGTTGCCTGAAATCCCTGGATTTAGACAATGTGAACTAACTTATTTGTCAGGCACCCATGTGGCATGCTTGGCATCTGTCTGGGTCTAGTGGGTTGCCAATAAGTATTTCAGCAAAATGATATGTGTATCTGTGGGACTGTCAGTGTTATGAAGTGACTGGATCCAGTCATCTCTCCTGAATCTTGCACTCAAAGGATTGGTCTTCCGGGTGAAGAACTGCAGAAGGATGGAACTGTCCTTCATTTCTTAGTGGGCAGTTACTCATCTGAAGTCCTGATGCTAGCTTGGCTGCCTCTACATTGAGTCTTAATGTAACGGGGCTGAGTCCAGTATATTGACAAGTCTTTGTTGCTTAAAATGCCCATTGGGGACCCACCCAGGGGTTCCAATCAGTACAAAGGGACCTGGTCTTTTTCTTTTAAAAATGTTAATGTTACTGGCCTGTACCGGTTGTTCTATATATCTGACTATATCTGACTGTTTAAAAGTACTGTATCTGCTGTAATTACATGCTGTGTCATGTAAAATGTTATTACCTGTGGTTGTACCAATTAAAGGGGCTTGTCCAATATTCATCATAGATGTGATGATAAAAACTAAAAGTGGGGAATGTAGGGGCTGAGACCAAAGTCCGGAATAGGTGGTGCCCCCTGGAGGGGGTTTCGGATGAGGATAGATAGCCCCAGGGAACTACTGAAAAGGTATTGTAGTTTGGGGTGGAGACTCTGATGAGAAATAAAAGGGACTGAAAAGGAAGGAAATTCAGTCGACATGATGTAGAAGAGGAGACCCAGCACTAGGACATGCAGCCACCATGATTGAGAGTTTGGAGAGTTTGGATATCAGCCGCCGGGAGCTTTTGAGCCGCCAGAATATAGTTTCGGATTGAGTGTTTTTGGAATCTTTAGTGACTTTGGGCCCAGGGACTTTGGCTCCCATGGCGCCAATCTTCAACAGGAATAGTTTAAAGGCTTTGCAAGTAGCTGAGCGATGGAAACTGCTCCCGGTTTTGTTTTTACTGCAGCCGAAGGAGGAAGGCAGAGGCCCAAAGCAGGCGCCTTCCTAAAATGCTTGAGTGCAGTCTGTTGGGATGTCTGGCCGCTGTAGTTGCTGTTTTCAGTGTTGTTGGCCGGGTGCTGTGCTGGGGCACCACGGCAGCTCCGGGAGCATCTCCAGTTGTGTCCTGTGTCATCTTTGTGAGTTGGAACCTGGCCTACAGTCTGGTTGCTGCGCATCTGCAAAGGCAAGAAGATGCCATCTTGGACACGTGTTCGGAAAAGGAGCTCCATGTCTGTAGTGGTGGGAAGATGTTGCCTTCGTTTCTTCTTTGGGACTTAAAGGACTGGACATTGCTTTAAGTAAGGTAAATGGCCATATTTTGGCCTCAGTAACTCGTTGTTTTCCCCTGTTTGTTAAATAAATCCCACTGTTATTGTTCCCTAAGCCTAAGTAGTCTTGCAATTGTGTGCTTGGGTGCAGAACTAAGATAGTGACCGGTAAGCAATTTGGGCAGTGCCCTTGGGCAGTTTTGATGCCCCTTCTGCCCAGTATCATCAGTAGAGCAGAGCCCCTGAACCAGGAAAGTGTGTGTGTGTGTGTGTGTGTGTGTGTGTGTGTGTGTGAACATAGGGGACAGCTGAGTAAACTTCAAGGTTGGTTACCAGCTGCTTTGCTCCCTACTAGCCTTTACATATTAGATGAAATCAGAAGCCCATCCTAGCTTTTAGACCTTGAAGAAGTCCCTTAACTCTTCTGAGCCATATCTTTCCACTTAATCTCCCAAATATATGATACCTGCTCTACCTACCTCATAGGCTTGTTATGAGGATGAGATTAAACTATTTCAAAATGCTTTGTGAATTTTATGTGAATAAGAAAGGGGAGAGGATGGGTTTGGGAGGGAGGCTAGACTGGAAGGACGAAGTGGAAGTCAGTTATGATAAGGGAGGACTGGGGCTGCAAATGGCGACTGAAATGGCCAGTGATTGGCAGCAAGACTTTGAGCAAATCATTTCATTGAAGTCTCTCAGATTTCATATCTGAGAATTAGGGCACTAATTCCTGACCAAATTACTCCCTTTCAGGATAACTCTTTGTAAACGTCTAAATATTGTGGTGGTTTATATTACAATGGTCCCTTAGGGTCCTAACTCTTTGCTAATTGAGAAAGGGGAAAAGTTTAGTTTCTGCAGGTACCCGTGGAGGGGAGGGGTGTGTGTGTGTGTGTGTGTGTGTGTGTGTGTGTGTGTGTGTGTGTGTGTGTGTGTGTGTGTGTGTTTTCAGTGGGAGGGTAGGACTAGGGATGAAGTCATTGGCATGAGTCAGATAAGAATGTCAACTAGAAATAGCAACTGATCAGTCATCCTCATCCTCCGGTCAGGTGGGGCTGGTTCTCTTGTTGCTGAAGTCTTAGGGGCTGCCAGAATGAGTTAGGTGCGGGTGGTGGGTGTTCCCTTCTATTTGGGGTGTTCCAGTTATCTTGGGAGTAGGAACCATTGTGTGAAGCCTATTTTTCTAATGGGACACTTAAGTGAGGACACCACCGAGGCGCTGTTTCCTAGCTCGCATCCGATAGGGGAAGGCGCACTTCCGTTCCCCAATTGGGGCGGGATGGCAGGCCGGCGTGGGGGAAGGGAGAGGTCGGTGGAGAAGAGGGAGGAACCATATCCGGGAGAGTGGCAGCTTCCGACCAGTGGTCGCGCTTCCGGAGAGGCGCTTCCGGTGGCGGCGGCAGCAGTGGCTGTGGTGGTTCCGGGTGTCTTTGTCCCCCCGGTGTCGCGGCCCTGGCCCGCAGGTGGGTTGGGGGGCCCCCTGCCGCCCCTCTCCCCCCTCGCTCCTCCCCAGGCCGAGGGGCTGCAAGGGCCGGGCAGCGAAGATGCACGGGGCGCAGGAGAGGCCGAGCCCCCTCTGGACTGCAAGTCCCGTCTCCCTGGCAACGGCCTCGGCCCTGGGGGCGGGCGGGAGGAGGAGAAACCGCGCGCCTTCGTCCTCCCACGGTGGCCTCACCGCGGCCCGGCCGGGGAGACCCGGCGCCGGCAGCTGCTGAGGCGGGAGCGGAGGTCTGGGGAGCGCGGGAGCAGGAGGGCGGGCGCGCAGCCGGATTCGCATCGTCTGGCCCACAGAGCTACCTTCCCACCAGCCCGTCCGCTGAACAACGGGCCGGGCTTCCGGGGACAGGGCCCACACCATCCTCTCGGCACCAGCCTCCTCCATTTTTCTGGGCCTTGCGTGGAGCATTCTGGCGGATGTATTTGAATGAATGAATGTCACCGGCGCTCCTCCCAGCCCCCCAACCATCCAAATTATTTGAGGGTGGCCTGGCACAGTGAGAGAAGCGTTAAGTTGTTGGGAGACCTGGGTGTGAAGCCCAGTCGTGACACTCACTGGTTATGTGGCTTCGGGCAAGTCGCTTAATGTCTCTGAGCTTGTTTCCTTTACTTGAAAATAGCATGACTGTCACCCACGAGGTTGTTGTGAGCTCAGACTGGAACAACGCAGTTTCTTCATTACCTGCGCCTCTTTATATTCTCGTCACTTGCCCTCATTCATTCTCAGTACACACCTTCCTGCTTTCTGAGATCCTTAGGTCCTTATTTGAGGTAGATGGAAATTTTCCTTATGAGTTGTTAATATTTCTTTTCTGATTGAAGGTTTTCCCCTAAGACTGTGAGAGAGGACAACATTCCCAATGTCCCAGTTTAAGCGCCAGCGGATCAACCCCCTTCCAGGGGGACGCAACTTCTCAGGTGATCACCTTTATTCCATGGCCTCATGCTGGGAGTATGTGCTTCATAGTAATCTTTTAAAATATGGCTTGCAGGGTTTCTCTGGGGAATGCATTTTGCTGCTGCTGCTTAGGAAAATAGGAGGCCACAGTGGTTGCTACTGAAACCCTGTGGAGGAGTTGCTTGGAGCTACTTTGGCCTTTGAGTTCCCATGTTCTGTAGCTGACTAGCACTTCCCAGGGTAGGTGTAGTTCCTGGAGATTGCTTTTCTGTCCCCATAGGCACAGCTTCAACATCTCTTCTGGGTCCTCCTCCTGGTTTGCTCACTCCTCCTGTGGCCACAGACCTGTCTCAAAATGCCAGGCACCTTCAGGTAGGTTGGGCACCCTTTCTAGTTTTTTAAGCCCTTGGGACTACCACAGCATACATGGGTGCTTGATGCTGTTCTTATGTTAGTGTCCACACTTGACACCTGTCCTGGGCCCCTTTGAGGTGACTGTATACCTCTGAGAGGGGAGCTTTAAATGATGGCTCACGGGAAATCTTTAGATTGTTTCTTGGAACTACAAAACTAGAAATCCTAGAACAAACTTCTGACCCAAGCATCATTACAACCCCCCTCCACCACATGCCTCCCAGAGATTGAATGTGTCTACTATGTATATTTTCTTCTACATGAATCAAAGAAGCAGTACTCTGAGCTGAGAGGTGGGTCGGGATGAAACGCTAATGTGTTTCAGATTGTTCCCCGTTAACTTTTAAACTGAACCCTTCTCTTACAGGGTGGAGAGAAGCAGAGGGTCTTCACTGGCATAGTTACGAGCTTGCATGACTACTTTGGGGTGGTAGATGAAGAGGTTTTCTTCCAGCTAAGGTAGGCACGAGGCGGATTCTCTCTGTAAATGCTTATTGGATTCCATTCACCATGCTGGCGGGCCCCTCTAAAGCCATTGCTTTGCTGTTTTTGTGCAAGGTGTGGGAAATCTTGATGGGAAGGACCTCAGTAGGGACAGTTAGGGTGGCTTGGCCAGGGTCTCTGTCCTGACTGGGCCCCCTGGCTTGTGTGCTGGCAGTGTGGTGAAGGGCCGGCTGCCCCAGCTGGGTGAGAAGGTGCTGGTGAAGGCTGCATACAACCCAGGCCAGGCAGTGCCCTGGAATGCTGTCAAGGTGCAAACGCTCTCCAACCAGGTATTCATCTCTCCTTGCTGTCTGTGTTGGAACGGGGAGGAAGGGAAGCCGCCGTACCCTGAAGTTGATGAAAAATCTTATTTTTGTCAAGAGGGTGGGGCCTCATCTTTTCAAGGTGAGCACATTAACCGTAAGATCCTCTGAATTTCTTGCTTACTGTCTTGCAGCCTCTACTGAAGTCCCCAGCACCTCCCCTTCTGCATGTGGCAGCCCTGGGGCAGAAGCAAGGGATTCTGGGAGCTCAACCCCAGTTGATCTTCCAGCCTCACCGTATTCCCCCACTCTTTCCTCAGAAGCGTGAGTACTAGTAGCATGTATGTTGGACTGTAGCTTTATGGGGTGCTCCTGATGGACTTGTCACTATCTCAGAAGGGGATGTTTCTGTGCACTAGAAGAAAGGGACAGGGAAGCCGGATGGATTTTTAGGGTTTAATAGTCATCGAATGTTTTCCTCTCTGCAGCTCTGAGTCTTTTCCAAACATCCCACACACTTCATCTGAGCCACCTGAACAGATTCCCTGCTCGGGGCCCTCATGGCCGATTGGATCAAGGCCGAAGGTAAGAGGATGATTCAGCCGAAATGACATTTTATTTATTTGCCTCTAGGAGCAATGTCCCTTTTTTGCCACTGGCCGACACTAGCATTCTGTTTCCATAGCTACATGATAGTCCCTTTACCCTGAACTAAGCAGACACAGCAAGATTTATATACGTATATTAGAACTTTATAAAACACGCTTAGCAAGCAGGGATTTTGTGTAGTTCATCTTTTAAAATACCATTTTGAATTTTTCTTAATGTTTAATTTTTCCTTTTACTTCTAGCCCCTAAGATTGAGATACTAAGAATCAAAACTGTCAAGTAAATCATAATTGTCAAGAAAAGAGTAATCTCAAGTATATAATTCCTGCATACGTGTTTCTTTCTATACATGCACACAAAGGTGTGGTGTTAGAATGTGTTTCTTGAATGCTACTTGTTATAAGTCCAGGCCTGTGCCTTATACAGCAGGCAGCTTCTTGGCCCTGTGTGGAGTAGGCATGTGGATTTGGACCTTTGGACAGTGCTAGGTCATCTTACATAATGTCTGAGCATTGGGGTCTTCCAGGAACATGCTACCTGTTCTCTTTGGCTCACACATTCCTTATTCTGCCTTATTCTCTCTCTGAAGGTTTTTGTCTAAGCCCCTAGGAACTAAGCTATGAAGTGCTTTGCTTAAGACTTGCTCTGGTTGTGTCTGTTGGTCTTTGTTTCAACTTTTTACTATGGAAAATTCATGTGTATGCCAACTAATGAGGAACCCAGCTTCAACAAGATCTGCAACTCTTCCTGGTTTTTTATGTGTGCCTGCATCTAGTCCCTGCCCCCTACTTTTTTTTTAAGAGATTTATTTTTATTTATGCATACAAGAACTGGGGTGTAGGCCAGAGGTGTGGGTGGAGGGGGGTGAGAGGATTCACCAGAGACAGAGTGGGGAGCAGAACAGGTGGATCTACAGAAATACACTGCTGAGGGGAACAGTAGGCAAGACAGGAGAGGTCTGCTGCTCCCTGGCTGGGGATCGAACTCATGCAGCAGTGGCCGTGATAGTTTGATAGCACTGAGACTTTAACCCTATGCCACCAGGAAGCCCGATTTATTTTTTAGGGTAAAAAAATTTAAGGCAAAATTTATATGGATTGAAATGCATAAATCTTAACTGGGCAATTTTGACATGGAAAATCCCATATAATTGTTACCCCTAATAAGATACAGAAGATTTCCATTGCTCCAGAACATTCTCTTATATTGTAGTTCTCTTGAAATGAAAGCTGTACTGAGAAGAACCTGTCCCAGATGCCAGTAGATTATTACATGGAAAGGACTGAGAACCCAATCCGGTGTGAGCACTTAAAAGTAGCATAAAGTAAATCAGAAAAAGTTTGGGCAAAATGATGTAGCTAGTCTCTCTGTTGAATCTAGGGTTTGTTCCCTTGGGATAGGTCATTATGAATGTCCTATCTAAGTAGGGGGAAGCTTTGAATGTCCAGAATCAGGGTCCTTTTCCATAGTATTTCCAGTACTTGAAACACTTTATCCCTATCTCAAGTCATGGGTATTTTTTTCCCCTGCACTCAATGTCACTGTCCTGTGCGTCTTCTTGGTCTTCAGTTTCCAAGATTTTTCCACGCTCACATTATATGAGTTTATTAAAGATTTGATTACAAAGTTACAGCAAGTGCCTTAGGAATAACGTATCCTGGGTAGAATCAATGGCTGCTATTGACTTTTTTTTAATTTTAGATTTATTTTTTTATTTTTGCATACAAGCTGGGGTATAGGCCAGAGGTGTGAGGCCGTGAGTGGGTTCACCAGAGAGAGTATAGGGGGGCAGAACAGGCAAATGGACCGAAACACATTGCTGAGGGGAGCAGTGGGCAAGGCAGGAGAGGTCTGCTGCGCCCTGTGGGATTCTCCCGGGCCAGGCATTGAACTCTGCGTTGCAGCCGCCGATAGCTCCACAGCACTGTGCTAACCCGTTGCACCACCGGGGAGGCGCAGCTGCTATTGACTTTCTGTTTGAGGTTCAAGTTCAGCTTTTCAGTGCAGACCTTTGCATTTGACTGTCTTGGATATGCCAAGCTTTGTGCACGGTCTGTGATTTTACCTTTGACCTTAACACTTCAGTGTTAATAGGGCCTAGGGGAAGGAGATAATTACCTTTGGGAAGGAGTTACTGCCATCAGTGAATAGAGAGAATTTGCAGAGTAGGAAAGGGGCAGTAGGAATTAGGTTACTCTGGGGGGAATACGTTGACTTATAAAGGAGTCAGCCACATTAGTGTTTTGGCTGGAAGCCAAGTTTTATTTTGAGTAACACTTTGGGATGCGGGAACAGTGTCACCATTGCCCCACTAAAGCTGAACTACTGAAGTTTTAGACAGCTGACCATCTCGGTGTCTTGCTGAGGTCACTGTCTTCTAACCTGTTCTGGCAATTCATAGTAAGGTGAGAAAAGTATAGAATCCACAGGATTCCATGGACCATCCAGTTGAACTAGGGGTTGACAGCATTTACTCAAGTTCAGTATGCATAGGCTGAAAAGAGTTGTCAGATGACTTTGGAAGTTTTTTCTCTTAGAAACGGAACTGTTGACATCTCATAAGGGTAAGATAAGAAGGCAGGTTTTGGATTGAGATGCCTGAATGAGGACACTACCCAGGCAGATAAGAGAAAAGAACAAAAGTTTTGTGTTAGATATAATCAGATTAGTTACTGAGGGATATAGTGATGAGAGAAACAACCCAGGAAGGTCTAAAAGGAAGGGACAGAGAACTTTTTTGTAAGTAAAATCAATTCAGTTACCTTGATGTGAAGAATTGACAGTTGATTTTATTTCTCTCATGAGACACATGAGATTTTCTCACTATTTTGGAAGGCTCTTGAGGTTTGTTTCTCTTCTACTGCTTTTATTTATGGTATTTATGGTACCCCCCAACTTAGTCATACCACAGTAAATGATTTGTTACAAAAAAGTGTAAAATAGTATCAACTAGTACAGAAAACAAAAACACTGTAAAATTGTATCATTTCCTTTCCTTTAAAAGTAGCCATTCTTAAAGGCTATTAGGAAGTAATTTTGAAAAAGTACTGGCTGCCACTTCCCCTACTTTGTTAGCAGTGGTAAATACCCCCATACTTTTATGATTTTAACCTTAGTGTTAAAATTATCAAATTATCCTTACTCTTTCACATTTCCCATGTTGCAGTGTAATCCTCATGGTTGTCTTAATGGCTGCCTGATTATTGTGTTTATTTACTATAAAAACTCACTATTGGCTTATGCTGCTTTTTTTTTTTTTTTACCCCTACATAAAACTTTTTCTTCTTAATTAACTCCCTTGGGTTAATTTTTAAGAGTGGCTTTATTAGATCAAAGGGTTTGAATATTTTTATGACTTTAATATATACTTTTAAGGATTTGTTTGTTCTTAGTAAGGAATTGTCTCTTTTAATAAAACTAAATTTGTAGAGCCCTGAGCATGATACCTTATGTCTGTCTTGTTGGGGAAAAAAATCAGTTTCTTATCACTTCAAAAACTGCATGCTGACTAGCATTTATAACATTCAGAAAAACATAAAATATAAGCCATATCAGCCAGAGGCATCCATCATTAAAGCTTTCTTTTCAGTATTAAAGTTTTTTTTGCACACTTGAGGTAGCGTTGCTACTCTTCTTTTTGCTTAACCTGAGTATTTTTTTCGTTGTTAAAAGCATTAAATATCTACTTTCAAAAACCAAGAAAAAAATCCATTTTAATATCTTTATAACAACTGTTATGTGTTACGTGGTGGTCAACATGGCTGTTGGGGGTTCAGTTTGTTTCCAGTTCTTTTTAGCCCAGTCTGTTTTGAATCTGTATATGACAATGTGGTTTCCTCCTCCTGGTGATGGATCAATCTCCAGCGATGACTATGACTCCAAGAAACGCAAGCAGCGGGCTGGCGGAGAGCCGTGGGGCGCTAAGAAGCCAAGGCACGATCTGCCACCTTACCGGGTCCATCTCACTCCCTATACTGTGGACAGGTGAGTGCAAGGCTGGGGTGGGGTTGAGATTTGCAACTGGTCATAATTTCTTGTGTAAATGAGATAGGTACAGTCTTTGCAAGTGTGTGTAAGTGTGTGTGTGTGTGTGTGTGTGTGTGTGTGTGTGTTTGAAAGTGTGCGTGCACACATGTGCTTACAACCTTTTCTTTTTCGAAACAAATGAAAGCCTTTTGTACACACTGGTCCTTTGCCTTTTCACTTCAAGTTTCTTAGAACTTAATCCACATTAACATTTTATTGATTTCATTCTTTTTAGTAACTGCATGGTATTCCATTGAACGGGTGAAATCATAATTTACTCACCCAGTTTTCTGTTTTTAGTCTCATTATTCTAAATATTATAGTAAACATCCTTCTGCACACATATGTATGTGTAGATGCATTTTATCTAGATCAATTCCTAGAAATGGAGTAACTGGCACAAAGGGTTAGATTTTAGAGAGGCCAAATCAATTTACAGTCTCATCAATGGGGAATGAAGGGCTTGTTTCTCCTTGTCTTTGCCAACAGTTTTCAAACTTTGATCTTGTTAGTCTGAGAGGTGAGCAGTGATAATCTGATTTGCATTTGTTTAGTTATCAGTAAGACTGAAAATATTTCCATGACCTGCTAAGTTTCATTCCTTTTTCTGTTAAGTACCTGTTGGTGTCAATTACTCCACTTTTCTTTAAGCTTAGGAACTTTTCATTATTGATTTGTGGGTTCCTTTCTTATTAGGACAGTGATGCTTTTCTCTGTCATGTTTTGCAAACAGTTTCCCTGTTTTTCTTTCCCAGTTGGATTTTGCTTTGTCACTAGAAGTTGTAACATTTCATATGGTCAGCCATCCTTTTCAGCAGTATCTTAGTTCTTTTGTAGATTATAAAATAATTTGCCCATTTTCCCCTAAGTCTTTCGTGGTTCCATTTTAAAAACAATTTAACCTTTGCTCAGTCTGGATCCTTGCATTCTCCCTGCAGCCCCACCTGTGACTTCTTAGAACTCCAGCGCCGTTACCGCCACCTCCTGGTCCCTTCTGGTTTTCTGGCCGTGCATCTGAGCTGGCTGTCGGCCTTTCCTCTGAGCCAGCCCTTTTCCCTCCATCACCCAAGTCGGATCCAGGTGTCTTCTGAGAAGGAGCCAGCTCCAGACACTGGTGCGGAGCCCGGCTCTGCAGACAGTGACCCCGCTTACAGCTCCAAGGTCAGTTGGCTGGGTCCTGCCGCTCTAGCCCGCTGTCGGGGACTGCGGAGGCTCACGGGTGTGCCCTCCCGCTGCCCGTGCAGGTACTGCTGCTGTCTTCCCCGGGGCTGGAGGAGTTGTATCGATGCTGCATGCTTTTTGTGGATGACATGGCTGAGCCAAGGGAGACACCAGAACACCCTCTGAAGCAGATTAAGGTAAGGGCTGGAGCCCAGGAGGCGTGACACGTCATTGATAACGTCCAGTTCCTGTCAAATTTTTGGCAGCTCAGCGCCTGTTCATGAAATCAGAGAGTTTTGAGATGAAACACTGCGCATTTTGCAGGGAGACAGCATAGCTCCGATGTTTATTTCATAGAGTGGCTGGATGGGTTCATGTTCAAGGATAGATAGCTCCCTGTGTGGTGACTCTTCCCCTCGTGCTGCCTCCACGCCACTATGGTGGCAGGCTCTTCCTCAGTGGGGAGCTGATCTTGGTCGTTTTTTTGCAGTTTTTGTTGGGCCGGAAAGAAGAGGAGGCAGTGCTGGTTGGGGGTGAGTGGTCTCCTTCCCTGGATGGCCTCGACCCCAAGGGCGACCCGCAGGTGCTGGTTCGCACTGCCATCCGCTGTGCGCAAGCCCAGACGGGCATCGACTTGAGCGCCTGCACAAAGTGGTGAGTAGCTGCCCTGAACTCTGGTCTGCGGCTGGCCACGGGGTTGGTGAGACTGTTCAGGAGACCAAGCTTCTGTGACTTCCTGGCCTGTTAATCTGCCTCTCTCCTTGTCCAGCCCTGACAAGTGGTTGCCTTGGCCTTGAGCATGACTAGGGATGTGTACGTGTGTTAAAGGCCAGCTGACCCACCAAGGCTCATTCAGTCACGTTCAGCTCCATCTTGAGGCCTTGGCGCCTTGGGCAGTAATTGTCTGCTTGCTTGTGTCTCCCCATTGCTTGGGCTGTCAGTCTGTATCTTTTATTTTTATATGTGCAAAGCTCGGCATGCAGTTTGTACTCAGTAAATGTTTGGAAACTGAAGCAGCTGCTGGGGAATGTCATGGGTCAGCCCCAATTTTTCCTTTTTCTTGTGAGCAGGTGGCGCTTTGCCGAATTTCAGTACCTGCAGCCGGGCCCCCCACGGCGGCTCCAGACTGTGGTGGTGTACCTGCCGGACATCTGGACCATCATGCCTACTTTGGAGGAGTGGGAGGCTTTGTGTCAGCAGAAAGCTGCAGAGGCTGCGGCCCCAGCTCCAGAAGTTCCAGTGGTAAGGCTGAGCCTTGGGAACAGGCCAGGAAAGTAAGTGCCCTGAGCCTTGGACCCAGGTGGTCAAAGCCTGTGATTTCTGTCCCAGGAAGCGGAGTCTACGGAACAGGCAGCTGATACTTCAGAGCAAGCAACAGATGCTTCCAAACAGAACGCAGAGAATCCGGAGGTTGCGGCCCAGCAGGAAGCGGACACTGATCTCCCAGAGGCTCCTCCACCCCCTCTAGAACCTGCTGTCATGGCACGCCCTGGCTGTGTGAGCCTGTCCCTCCATAGTATTGTGGAAGATCGGAGGCCAAAAGAGAGGGTCTCTTTTGAGGTAGGAGCCTGGGAGGCTGAGGTCGGGCATGAGGAGTGGCGAGCTCGTAACTCCGGGTTTCTTGGTACTCACGGGCGGGCCCCGCTGCCTCTTCCGCCAGGTGATGGTGTTGGCTGAGCTGTTTTTGGAGATGCTGGAGCGGGATTTTGGCTATAGGATTTATAAGATGCTGCTGAGCCTTCCCGAAAAGGTTGTGGCCCCACCTGAACCTGAGAAGGAAGAGGCAGCCAAGGAGGAAGAAGCAATCAAGGAGGAGGCGTCCAAGGAGTCCAAGGACGAGGTACAGAGTGAGGGCGCAGCTGCCGAGTCAGACACGCCGCCGGTGAGTACTTCCGCCTCCTGCATGGGACTGGGGCGTCACATGGCCACGCTGGGCTGACATCAAGTGCTGCGTGTCACCAGGCTCTGCTCTGGGCGCTTTCATGGGGCTTCTCTCACTGTTCCTCTCACTGCATGCGCCTCATGACCCTGGCACAGGTGCAGTGGCCACACAGCTAGTCAGTGTGCGCCCGGGGGAGCGTGGCTGACACGCAGCACAGCAATCTGTGATGAGAACGCTGTGAGGACAGGTGTTAGCTCCTCCGGGGGTAGCTAGAACACCGCATTTCTTAATCCTTCCTGAAGCACATCTGTCCCTTTGCCCAAATACTATCAAGTAAATGTAATTCCTGCCGGGCTGCAGCTGACTCCTGAGGGGAACCCCAGGGGCCTAGGAGGGTCCCGGGGGCTCCGAACCCTTGTAATGTAAGGCATCCGGCGAGACCGCGCTGCCGGGCCCGGGGCGTGGCTGCTACTTAGATGTAGTCCGTGGTCATCAGTGGTGACAGTGAAGTTCCTGCTCTTCACTAGGGTCTGCTTCCTTCCTAGAAGGAAGATGGGCTTTTGCCAAAGCCCCCATCTTCTGGGGGAGAGGAAGAAGAGAAGCCCCAGGGTGAGGCATCTGAGGACCTCTGTGAGATGACCCTGGACCCTGAACTGTTACTCCTGAGGGACGACGGGGAGGAAGAGTTTGGTACGCCGGGGCGGGCGGCAGGCGGGCAGGGCGGCGGTGCTGGCCCTGGCTGCTGGGCCTCCCTGCCGGCTGCGGAGCTGGGCCGGCCCTGTGGTGCCTGCGCCACGCTCACCTCAAGCTTCCTGTAGCAGGAGCCAAGCTGGAGGATTCCGAAGTCCGGTCAGTTGCCTCAAACCAGTCCGAGATGGAGTTCTCTTCACTGCAGGACATGGTGAGACCTCTTTTCTGTCCCTCTGGGTTCAGTGCAGGTGAAGCTCAGCGACACTGCTGACTCCCTCCTGCAGAGGGCTGCTCTTTACCAAGTGACTTCTGGTGTTTTCTTGATGGACAAAAGACAAGTGGTCTTGGCTTAGAGCATGGCCCCGTCATAGGAGCCAGAAGAACCTGAGCTCAGTATCTGATCTAGGGGCACACCGGTTCCTCCGTAGGTGGCAGTCCCTGGGTCAGAAGTGCGCCAGCAGGCCCAGCGCCCCACCTGGTCCGTGGTCCCGTCTCCAGCTGGAAGGCCCAGTGCGGGTGTGATTGTCGGCCAAGCTGCTGGATTTTAAAAAGTCCACGTGCTGGGTGATTTTAGCCACTGAGAACTATTTGTAAACCCTGCTCATCCCCGATTCTCTTGCAGCCCAAGGAACTGGACCCCTCTCCCGTGCTCCCTTTGGACTGTCTTCTGGCTTTTGTCTTCTTTGATGCCAACTGGTGTGGCTACTTGCACCGGCGAGACTTGGAGAAGATCCTGCTCACCCTAGGACTCCGGCTCAGTGCAGAGCAGGTACCCGCTCCTGAGGTGACCTCACCCGCAGGCGTGCGCAGCACCATGCACGCCTGGCTCCAGTGGGCACTGGGAATGCTGCTGTTCTGGGTTCTTACACCTCACAGGGGCGACGGCTCGCGTGTCTCCTCAGTGTCTTGCCTCTGTGTTCTCTGCAGGCCAAGCAGCTGGTCAGCAGGGTGGTGACCCAGAATATCTGCCAGTACCGGAGCCTTCAGTACAGCCGCCAGGAGGGCACAGATGGCGGGCTTCCTGAGGAGGCGCTCTTCGGTACGTGCTGGCGCTCTGCAGCCTCCTGTGCGTGAGGCAGGGCCGCTGCTCTCTCCTGAGCCTCCTTCCTCACATCTTCCCCACGGCCCCTCTAGGAAACCTGGACCTGCTACCTCCTTCTGGGAAAAGCCCAAAGCCAGGTGCTGCCCCCACGGAACACAAAGGCCTGGTGTCCCACAACGGCAGCCTGATCAACGTGGGGAATCTGTTGCAGCGTGCAGAGCAGCAGGACAGTGGGCGGCTGTACCTGGAGAACAAGATTCACACACTGGAACTGAAGCTGGGTGAGGGCCGGAAGCCTCAGGGGCCTGGTGTGGGTGGGACACGGAGATGTTTCTATTCAGAGACTAATGGGGAGACCCCCCCCCCCAGGCTTTAGGTCTCTTACCCCATGTACCAGTTCTTGACTTAGCAGTAGCCTTTTTGGTGTTTCCTTCCCAGAGGAGAGCCATAACCGTTTCTCAGCCACTGAAGTAACAAATAAGACACTGGCCGCAGAAATGCAGGAGCTGCGAACCCGGCTGGCCGAGGCTGAGGAGACGGCCCGAACAGCTGAACGACAGAAGAACCAGCTGCAGCGGCTGTTACAGGAGTTCCGAAGGCGCCTGACCCCCCTGCAGCTTGAGATGCAGCGAATGGTTGAAAAGGTGAGCTCCCGGGAGAGAGCTGCCTTCTGTTGGCTGGGAGGCTGGCGAGGTTCCTGCCCAGGCGCCCCGCCTTGCCACCAGGGGTCTCCCGGGAGCAGGTGCTAAGTCCTCAGATCTCACCCCCTAATGAGTCCTAATTCTTGTTACATCTGTTTCCAACAGGCTGACAGCTGGGTAGAGAAGGAGGAGCCAGCACCGAGCAACTGAGGGCCTTGGCGCAGGAGCTGCCATCCTGTGAGGTCAGCGATGGAGCCTGCTGAAGTTACAGCCCTTTTGGTCCCAGAAAGAAGCTGGAGCAGGACCTGGGAGCCATAGGCAGGGGGTGGCTGGCCCCTAAGCTCAGCCTTAGGGGAGGCCAGGCCGTCAGGGTGGGGGTCTGTCTGCTACGTGGACAGACAAGCAAGGAACCCCGGTTCCAGTACAACTAAATCCAACACAACATCTGCACCCCTCGAATGTCATTTTGCCCCCTCCCTGGGGATTCTCCTGGGGCCCTTTAGTCTTGTGCTGACTTTCTCCTGTCCTCTTCCAGTTTAGAGTAAGGCGGGGAGGAAAAGGCTTTTTGAGTATGTCATGAGGTCTGCTGCCAATAAACTGAAGAAAGCGATGTGGACGCTGGCTGGGGGAAGAGCCCCTTCCCCCGGACGCAGGGTGTTGGGGACGGGGCGCTGGGCCGCCACAGGCCCCGAGTCAGAGCCTGCGAGCTGGCGGGCTGCCGCCACGCTCCGCTGCGCCCCCCCAGGCTCGCCGGAAGGAACCAGCGCCTCTCCCCTGGCTCCCCGCGTTCAGAATGTGGTATTGGCTCTGGCCCAGCCTTTTTCCTTGTTCCCCATAATTTTCGCCTCTTTCCATAATCCGTGGTTTCAGTTTGACTTTGTATATAAAGTTGGTTTTTTTTTTTTTGGCTTTTTGTTTTTTAAATAAACCAAAGTCAAAAACAGACCAAGTGTCCTCCGTAGCTCTTCCCGTCCGTCCTCTCCCCTCCTCCTGGCCCGGGCCCAGCCTCTGCTGGATGGAGGCGCAGCCCCTCCGGGAGGGGCAGCAGTGGGAAGAGGCCCTGCCGGCCCAGCAGGGGGCAGCGTAACCCCGCCAGTGACCGAGGTGGCGGCGTGTCGCTCCTCCGTTACAGCACAGCATGTGCACATTTTATTGAAAACTTTACTTGAAAAAATAAAATTCCAAACATTCAGGTGAGACAAACCCGATGTTCTTGCTTTGAGACCTCTGGCTTGGGGGTGACATTCTGTGTGGCAGAATGTTTACACGTGTCGAGTGCTGGTTTCCTAGGGAATCTACAGGACTTGGGTTCGTGGGGCTCTTCCCTGCGCCTGACAGAAGGCAAAGACGTGGGCTAAGCCAGCCTGTGGTGCTCAAGGGCCCCAGGGCGGTGGCCTGGAATCTCGGGGAGATGAGTCTTTGGAAGTGGGAAGACGGCCGGGGCGGCGGGCTCGCCGGCACGGGTCTCGGAGGTAGACGTGATCCCGACCACAGACCAGGCTGAGCGCTCACGCACCAACAAAGCCCTGCCCAGGCCCATGTGCTCCGGGTGGCTTCTGGAAGAAGGCCCCTGAGGTTCTCGCCGCGCCTTACCTTTCTGTGGGCTCTTGCTACGGGTGGGGAGGGGGCACTTGCTTGGGGCTCTGGCGCCAGGCCGGTTGCTTCCAAAGGGCTGGTGCGTAGAGCTGAGCCGCCGCTCTCCCAGCCTGCCTGTGGCCGCACTGCCACGGGTGGCCTTTGGCGGGCGGGTGTCTAAGCCTAAGCTTGAAAGGGGCAGAGGTCAGAGGCTGACTTGGATCCCAGGAGCCTTTGGAGGGGCGCGCGTCAGTCGTCGGCCACGATGGAGAGGGCTCGCAGCTCGCTCAGTTTGGCTTCGTTCTCCTGCTCCCGCTGCTCATCCGGGTGGCCGGGCTGGCCAAGCTGTTGCGTCAGGTCTCCGAAGATCTTATGCATCTCCGAATAGTACACGACCTGGGGAGGTGGGGGCGAGAGGACTGTGGGTGCTGGCTCCCAGGCTCCCTCAGCACTGCACCCCTGGGCACAGGACGGGCGGACGGGCGCAGAGGCCTGCACACTCCTGTTACTGTGAGCAAAGCATGCAGGGCCAGTTTCTGCTCACCCGGCCTCCTTCCCCTCAGCCTATCTCTAAATTGCACGAGAATCCAAGCAAGAGTGAAGCCACAGCCTGAAGGCCTCCAGGAACACCCACTGCCCGAGTGGCAGCAGACAAGGTGGGGAGGGAGCAGAGCTCCCCAGTGAGGTGCATGGCGGCTTGGTTCGTCACGCTCTCCAGGCGGCTAAGAGGGACGTGCGGGTCCTGTGTGGTGGGATGCAGGGCAAGGCAGTGGAGCACAAGGTCAAGACGGGGGCAGTGGGAGGACCCTTGGTGGGTCCTGGGGGGCTACGCAGTCAGGCTTGGGAACGAGGGGTACAGTTTCTGTGGGTCAGAGGGCCTAGCAGGCCCCCAAGGCCCTAAGAGCCTATCTTAAAAAGAAAGGTGACCTCTTCCCCGCTTTCTGTTCCTTCTCTATTCATCTCTGAACCGTCTGAGGAGCACAGGCTGGCTCATTTCCACAGTGCCCTCCACAGAGGGGCCTATGGGAAAGAGGCGGGCAAGCTGGCGAGTGGTGACACCATCAGCACCTCTCTGGTAACTGGGCTCTGGGCCTGAGCAGATCCAGGGCAGAGGCTTTTCCAGGAGGACCCGGGCAATTTCTACCTCAGTCTCTACTTCATGATCAAACGAAAGTGTTTCACTGCAATTCAAACACCCCTGAGTTTGATTATCTCAAACTCCAAGTTGTCTTAGGGCAAGAACAATTCTACTACTCTAGAAACTTGGAGCCAGGTTTCAAGAGATAAGGCAAGCCTAAGCAGGGTGGCTCGGCTGAGTGGTGGAGCAGTTTTTGAGAAAGTGTCTCCTCCACTCCCTCAGCTAGGATTCTACTGGGGGCGCTAAATCAAGGTTTCCACAGACTGCTGTCACCTCACGGGGTGGGGTCTGGGCTAGCGCCGGGAGCGGGGAGGGCATGCTGCGCTGTGTGCGCTGAGTCACGAGGAATGCTCTCTTCTTCAGTGACTAATGGCAGCAGCAGCCACAAGAGGGGGAGGCTGGTGCTACGGCGGCAGTAAACAGCCCTGGCCTCCCCACTGCCTGGTTACGGGGCAGCCCAAGCCCCTAGCCTGCTCCAACCTGGGCACGCTGAAGCCTGGGCACCCTGGAACTTCCTCTCGTGAGCAACAGGATGGAGGGGGCAGAGAAGCAAGCAGGGCTGGGGGTGGATGGGCGTTCCACCAGTGATGATGGCAGGTCTCCCTCAACTCAGTGAAGCTGCAGGAAGGAAGCCTTTACCTCCAGGGCAATGCTCTGGGGCAAATGTGCAAATTCCCCACTTGCTTGTGCACATAAATTCTGTCTCATTTCCCTTGGTGACCAGGGACAGGGCTACCAACAAGTCCCAGTTCCAACATCAATCTTGCTCAGGATCCTGCTACCTGGATTTTGGTGTTCTCTATGGTGGGAACTGGCTTTTCCCCATGATGGACTGCAAGGAATGACAATTCCCACTGGAGGGCGCCAGATACCCAGGCTAAGGACAGAAGTGCCCTGGTGGTCCGCAAATGGCAGCGCTTAACCCGTTAGCTGGAGGGTAAGGTGTGAAGGAGCAGGGTGCTGAGCACCTGCAGGTAGCTGGGGTCCCTGCGGAGGAGATCTGTTGGCTTTGGCACCTCAGCCTCTTCACAAACGGGGAGAAGACTCCCTGCTCAACATTTGAATATGGGAGGGCAGGAATGACACCTGATTACATACTCTCGTGCTTACCTCTTGGGTGGCGGGAGGCTCAGGATCTTGGCCTGTACTCGACCCTCCAGCTGCCTGACCCCAGTGCTGTGCTGAGCGCCTGCACCTACACCCAGCTCCCACACAGGGGCCCTGAGGGGGGCTTCCCCAGGGTTTAAGGGTTCCTCCAAAGGTCACCAAACTTTAAAACCACATGTCTCCTGCCGAAAGATGAGGACTAACTAGTAGGGGAGTGAGGGGGTAAAGTCCCCAAAGGCCACTAGCCCTGGCGTCCTGCGCATGTAGGGCAGACAACCTGTCCGTCAACCTGTGGTGCTGAGGGCGCAGCCTGGTTTCCTCAGGCTGCTTGTGGTACCACGTGAGGAGACAGGTTGAGGGCAGAACTGTAGCAGTAAGGAGCCTCACCCACTCTAGCCCAGGGACCAGCCAAGTGCAGTGTAGGGACCCAAACAGAAACTCCAGCAAACAGAGTGGGGCCCTTCGGTCCCCAGATTTGGTACTGGGACAAAGGCCGTCCTTTGGGGCGGCGCAGACTGCGTGGGCAGTGAAGCTATCTTTTCAGAGAATGCCTAAGTCATCCTTCCAGATGGTGTAAGTCACGCCCACAAAGCCCGTGACTATCCCCTAGGGGAAAGGGCACTCGCCATCATTTAAGGCTCTGGGAGCACCTCACCTGCGCTCGGATCAGAGACTCGAAGCTGGGCTGGAAGTAGTCGAGCCGGCTGCTGTAGAACCTCGGCATCTCATCCAGGAGCTGCTTGTTCTTGGCCTCAAAGTCGTCCCGCACAGGCCGAAGCTCTTCTCGGGCCTGCGCAACAAGACCCTAGTGTCAGAGAGCTCACCGGCTCGGCCAGTGCCTCTGCTGGAGCCCGACGGAGTGTGTGGGAGGGTCAGGGGACCTGGTGCCTTTGCATGGTTCCCGGGTGAGGGAGGAGCGTGTCACCTGTGACCGCTACGCCACTCTCCCCTCACAGCCCCCCTCTCCACAGTACCTGGTGGAGTTTGGCCAGCACTGGCCCTGTCTTCTCCTTCTCCTCATACTTCTCCACCTTGGCCTGCAGCCTCCTGTAGTCCTGCAAGACCTGCTCCCGCCGCTTGACCGCCATGTTGAGGCTTGGGAAGACGCTGCCGAACCTGTGGGGTGCAGCCTGGTGGGATTCTGGCGGCTCTGCGTATTCAGGCAGCAGCCTGCCATCCACTCAAATGCACAAACTGAATGCCTGTGACGTGGCAGAGCCTGCGCTACAGCTTGGGGACATTGCTGTGAACATGAGAGTTGGGGCCCTGGCCCCCAGAGCTCACGTTTGGGCTAGGGTCTGGGGAAGGACAGGGATAAGGGTCACTCACTGACCTGAGGACATGGCAGCTCAGGAGTGCACGATGCCACTGCCCCCACCCCCCGAGTCACTCAAGCCCGCGCCACACCGGAGCGCTAAGCTGTGTGGTGTGGCTGAGGCCTCCTTGGAAGCCATCTGTGCAGTATCTTTGTTTTAAAAACTGAAAGAAACTGGCCAGAGAGATGATGTAACCTGTTCAGGGTCACAGCTAGGTAGTGACAGTCCAGAAGAGCACCCCGGTGCCCCAGGTCTGCCTGGTCCCACTCACTACCTCACGCTGTTACCAGCAGGTGAGAAAACGGACTGACTCCCCCAGTCACTTCTGGCTCCCCCAATGACATGGCCAAGCCAGATGTCTGCGGAAAGTGACTCAAGGACCTTTCTACAAGGACCCCACTGTCCACAGGGAAATGCTCAGGGAGTGGGCCCCTCAGCAAGAGCGGCAGCTGTTGGTGACTACCTGCGAAAGGATCTTAGTCCGCACAGGGCAGCTGCTTCTCACGGCCCCAGGCAGGGAGGCAGTGTCTTCCTTAATTAATGACTCACACAGGAGGAGGCAAGGCAGACCTGAAGGCAGGTTCTCTGCAAGTGGGCAGGGGTTGCCAGTATCCCAGAACAAAGCCTGCGGGGCAGGAGGCTGGTGGCCCCAGCCTAGAAGCAGGGAGTGGGCACGCAGGCCCGGAGCAGAGCCCGCTCCTCCTGGAGCAGCCCAGAGTGCACAGAAGCCAGGCAGGAGCCCGAGAAGAGGGAGGCGCTCCTCATAGCCCAGGTGCCCGATGCCAGCCTCTCCTGGTGCGCAGAGCCCGCAGGGGCGGGTAGGTGCCCAGCCCCATCAGGTCATCTTCAGAGGTTTCCTCATGTTTGCCTCACAGGAGCATGACCATGAATTTGGCTTTTAAAACCCTCAACAATCTCGTGCATGCGACAGAGTAAGGCACACTTTTTGCCATAGAACATGAACTTGACCAAAGCACTAAGTGCTCCAAACAAAGCAGGACTCAGGCAGCAGATTCTGACGAACAAAGAGCTTCTCCTGAGAAAGGCTGCTGAACAAATTCTTCTCACTTAACGGGTGCCCCTGGCGGGCTCGCTGCCTAGCTGGAAATGCTAAGAAGTGGGGCGATTACACCAAAACTGCATCGTCAGCACCCGCCCTGTACAGACCCCTCACATCTCTATTTCATGGGCTGACTTGTCAGGCAGGAGGTGGACATGCTGGGTGTGGCCCGGGTGCCACACCCTCACCGCCAGCTCAGGACGAAGGTCCCCAGGGTGATCCGAAGAGTGAAGCCACGGAGCAGCCGGCTCGGGCTCTTGCTTGGGTCTGGGTGGCATCGCGAGCCACAGGCAGGTTTGCGGCTTAGGGCAACGGAGGCAGCAAGGCCCGGGAAGCTGCTACACTGCCACCCTATCCACTGCGACTGGACAGGGCAACTGGCAGCTGCCCTGATTCTTAATTTTAACTAGATGCAACCTGCTGTTGGGTCACCCCAGTCTCCAGGCCTGCGCTGTCCCCCCGGCGGCTGCCTGGGAGGTGAGCGGCAGCACACGGCCGCAGGTAGTTTTCCTGCTCTCGCCCGCTTTCTCTCATTCCGAGCCCATCTCATCAGGAGAGAGCGCCCCGGATGAATGAAGTGGTGCGTGAAGTGCGCCCTATGGTGGCAGGATGGGGCTGTCACCCCGCTGTTCAGTCAGGCAGCCCTTGACACCCTGCACGCCCAGCGGCACCACACCTCGGCCGGTCCTCAGAAACCCCTCCCTCGGTCACCAGCAAGGTCAGTCAGACACGCCAGGAATGTGACTAAATGCAGGGCTGGGGCGAGGCCGCAGGAAACAAACCCACCCAGAGCCAAACCCTAGTCGACAGTGAGGCAGAGTGAGGAAGGGGCCCCGGGGTGCAGATCTCTGCTGGGGCCAGGCATCCTCAGGAGCGCAAGGGTGGAGCAGCTGTCTAGAGGATGCTCCCTTCAGCCTTATGGAAGCAAGACCTCCATCTTCCGTGGGGAGCTGCACCCAGCTGCTGTTAGAGACTCTAGAAAACCCGTTTCTTTCCATGGCAGCACCCCTCACTAAGGCCAAGAGACACGAGGCTCAGCTGGCTGGCTCACTGGAGGTGGTGCAGAATCAATTCCCACCGGCCCTGGGCTCTGCGAGGAAGGGGCAGGGGTCACGCCCTCCTCACATCACAGCTGGAAAGCGAAGGCCAGGCAGGGAAGGTCACACAGTGTATTCTGAGGTGGCTGGTGAGGGGGACCAGGACTCTAGTTCCTGACTCTGGGTTCCTGTCCCAAGGCCCCACCTCCCCATTTCCTACTAAGAGCATAGACTGTGCTCGCCAGCTCCATGTGGCAGGTGGTGTAAACACCACGGTGCTGAGGGAGGGGAGGGCGCTCACTTGGCAGCAAGACACCCCCTCCCCAAGGGGAGTGCTATTCTCCATCTTCAGGTCAAGTGAAGACAGGCACAGTGGGCCTCAGAGCCCCACCCCTCCCAGATATGCCCCAACCCTACGCTGGTGGGGGGAGGGGCGCTCTCCCCAGGGATGATGTCTACACTTCCACAGGGCGGCCACAAGGCGACAAGGCTGGCAAGCCCAAGCCTCTCAGTTCAGTTCCCTGCTTAGCGGTGACAACTAATCAGCGGCGCGTGGAGCAGGGACACAGCGCCAGGGCGAGGGCCCCTGACACACTCCGCCCTCCACACATAACCCACTTGCCCACTTCAGCCCAGCAGGCCGTAAGCGCCGCCATCCCAGGCGTTCATTTCAGCTCGCCCCTTCCACACACGAGGCAACAGACTCAGCAGTGAGGACCTGGTCAAGGTCACAGCCAGGCGGTGCAGGCTGGGACGCCTCTTCCAGCACTTTCCCCACTCTATGGCCTTGTACGTCCTTGGCAGTTACTCTACTTGAGAACACCCTCGTGGCCTCTGTGCTGGACCATACGTCCCCAAAGCCTGCACTACATCTGTCCTTGCGGAAGGGAGGACAGGGCGAGGCTCCCACCAGGCACCTGATGGCCTGATGAGACTGTTTCTTGCCAGTCCCAAGGTTCAACAGCAAACTGCCTCCCCTGGGTAAGCGTGGGGTGAAGAGGCAGTGAGAGGGAGGAGGGAGAGCGGAGCCGGCTGGGAGGTGGGCTGGGAGCAGCCGGCCCTGGTGGGGAATGCCTGCCATTCCTCAAGCTGTGCCCACACAGCCGGGATCTTCCACCCACCAGGAAAGGGAAATTGAAAGCATCCCCATCCGACCATGTGAACACGGCCCAGAGATGGGGGATTATGGGCCAAGCCCCCGGGGAAGGCTGGGGGCGGCAGGGTGGCCATGTGGAGATGTTCTTCATCGAGGACAGGAAAGCTGCAGTTTCCTGTTTCCGGTGCTGGGGTCCCTGGGAGCTTCTCTCCTGGCAAGAGGAGGCAACAGGCAGCGCTGGCTTCATGAGGTTGGAGATCGCATGTCGGCCGAGGGGTGCAGCGCAGCAGGCTGGGTAGCCAGGCGGCGGGGGGCTCACGCAGAGGTCAGCGGATCTGCTGCGGAGATGGTGCCGCCCCCTCTGCTCTCACCCACCTTCCTGGCAGGTGGTGGGCTGCCAGGGCGGTGGGAAGCAGCCGGGATTTCTCTCCATTTGGCTCTGTGAGCCAGGCATCAGATTTCAAGGCCGCCTCGTCGGTTGTGAAATTGAGACGGAGTCAGTCCCCCAGTTCTCGGAGATGGTGTCCCCTGACGAGCTCTGCCAGCCGTGGGTGTCCACGGCAGCCTCCATGGCAGGCCCTGGGACCCCCTTAAGTAGGGTCAGCTCTGCTTGTGGCTATCCCACCTAGCTCAGACACCTCCCCCGCTGCCACCCCATCTCGGAGACAGGCCAGAAAGCCACAAGCAACGTTGTGTTTTCTGACACCACCCTCCTGGGCCACCAAACTCAACACCAGCTCCTCATGTGACCCTGAGGGTTGAGCAGGGCCGAGGAGGTAGGGGCCCAGGGAAGGATCGGGGTGTTCCACACCGACCGCCTGGCCACAGTTGTGTCTCCAGACAGGCCGGCTTAGAAGGAGCTTCCCCTAACCCCACCCCTGGGACCCAAACAGGGAACAAGAGCTCACCAAGCCCAACACTAGGGGCTGCGGGATCAAAACCTGCTCCCTTCATCTCCCTCCGGGCCCTGGTCCAGGCCTAATGGTAATTAAGCAGAGCCTCATTACCCCGGCCTGGTGAGGCAACTGCCAGGGACCACCACAGAAGAGGTAATAAAGTGCAGCTGTGGGCTGGAGCGGGAGCCTTTTTAGGTCACAGCCTGTTTGGGAGAGGCTGGGGAAGAAGATGAAGTGATTCGGAAGCTTCAAGGCAACGCTGCTGTCTGTCCCCGGGGCCCACCCCCTTCGGGGACACTGGGAATAGGCCTGTCTGATCACTGACCAGAGCCTGCCCGGCAGAAGATGAGTCTCACAGAAGAATTTTTGACCCTTATAGGCCACGAGTTAGGGGACCTTCCCAGGCAGGACCCCGATGCTGCACCCTCCCCACGTGTGGCCTCCCCCACATTTCAAAAGCCGAGTGCTGCAGGCAGCTGCTCTCCCAATCCGGATGAGAGATGAAAGGCCTAGCTCATCTCCGCTGAGGGCTGGCCAAGATCTCTGCTAGCTCAATTCTGCAAGCTCTGGCCCCACTGCCTTTCAGTCAGGAACAAAGGCAAAGTGGCAAAGGTAGCAGGGCCAGGGCCAGCGCAGGGAGGGATTGCAGGCCCTGTGGGCACTGAGCGCGCCTGGGCAGCTGGAGTCCTCTGGCAGGACCAGGGTTCAACCCTGGGACCACAGATGGTGTGGCCAGAGTGCCCACTGAGCTTCCTGTCAGGCCCCTGGGCTCTGGGGACAGGCTGCCAGAAATGATATTCGGGCCCCAACCTTCCTTTCCAGGACGTGCCCTGAGGCCTGCACTCGCAACTGACCGTTACTCACTTTTTCAAAGGTTCAATCACAGTCTTTTGGATCTGGTTCACCTGTCAGAAGAAAAACGCAATGACATCAAAACTGAGAAGAATTCAAACTCTCCCTAAAAGGGGTGGCTCCAAGTTCCTGAGGAGAGAAAGGGGGCTCTGAGAGCTGCAGGCAGGGGGAGACAGGAGCAGGGCAGGGGCACGGGGGAGCCCTGACTGTGGCTGGAGCGAGGCAGAGATGATGAGCAGCCAGTGGCTGCCAAGACTGCCAGTCTCCAAGGGACCTGAGCCCGAGAGGGACCCCAGGCAGGTGCCTCACCCAGACAGGAGTCATGAGAAGGGGGATCCCAGACCACGGTCACCTTTTCCTGGTTGAAGGCGTCCATCCGCTTCATGGCTGTGTCCAGAGCTGTCGCCATGTCCAGGAAGTCCTGGTCTTGCTCGCAGAGGGGGTTGGCGAGTAAGTCCAAGGAGATCTTCACGGCAGATTTGGACATGGCTGCGAGAAGTCAAATCTCAGGGAACGTACTGACCTCAAGGTCTTGTCGCCAGGACGCCCTGCACTCCCCTGGCCGGGCGCCTGCACCCAGATGACCCCCACCTGTGTCACAGACACTAGTCCCCGCTGTGCAGGACTCCCCACTGCCCACCGAAGGCTGCTCTGGGTCATTTTTTTGAGTAGCTTTACCTGTTGAGGGATTTAATTTTCCAAACTCTGGGTTCTAACAGAATCATGTGGGTGGGAAGCTGTAAGAAATGCAGATTTCTAGCTCCAAAGATTCTAATTCAGTAAATCTGGTACCCAGGAATATGCATTAAAAAGAAAAAGTTCCAGATGGTTCGGCTGTGCAGTGGGGTCTGAAACTGCTTTACGGACAAGAGTGCACAGCAATGACTGCGGGGCTGGCACACTTACTGGGAAGGGCTGAAGTTGAGATTTAGACTCTTGGGCCAAGCCTGGCCTTATTGGCTTCCATTGCCACTACTCAGTTCTGCTATATCAACACTAGACAGTGGGTGTGGCCATTCCAATAAAATTTTATCGATATAGTTGCTAAGGTAAGAAACTGTATTCCTGAAATCTACATAGTATTTTACACTAGCGCTACCTCAACAAAAAGAAAAAAAGTGTCTTAGTCTAGTAAAAGGATAAAAAAAAAAAAAAAACCAAAACAACCTCGATTGACAAGCCAAGGCCAGATTTGGCGTGGTGAGACAAGCTTGGCAATCCCTGGTTTCAAGGCTCTACAGTGGTGAAAAGACATTCAAAACTTGTTTCCCCTGAGACTGGTGCAGACATGACCTAGCAAGCATGGCCCTTCTCTCTGTCCCTCTAGAATTTTGTTTGCAAATAATAGAGCCCTGAAGATGTCTACAAGACCAAGAACACCAAAGCTGTAAACAGGTTTGCATCCTGCCTCTGCCAGGGTTCCATGCATCCACTCCTTACTTGGAGTTCAAACCACCCAGGAGACCTTTGGGGTAGAGGTGTTTGGTTCCATTCTACAGAGGAGAAAAGTGAGGCTCAGAAGAGTCTGGAACTCTGCCCAGGTCAGACAGCTGCAAGTGTGGAGCTCAGACTAGATGCTGGGCCCTGCTCTCCTGGTGGTTTGGCTGGGAGAGAGCAATGGGTAGGCCTTAGGAGGCTCTGATGGGGCAACTGCAGCCCTCTGCAGTCCCCTTTGTATGTTTCCACCCCTGCTCCACAGATGGGGGCTGGAAGTTAAAGGGCCACTCAGAGGCAGGACGTAAACCTGCCGGCAGCTTTGGCTGGCTTGGTCCCCTGTAAGTTTTCAGGTCTCCATTATTTGCAAAGTTCTAGCAGGGCAGGAAGAGAGGCTGGAGAAGGGCCAGGCTTGCTCTGTAGCTTCCACGCCCATTTCAGAGTTCCAGGGAAAAATATGTCTTTGAATGTCTTTCTTACAATGTTGTGTGATGGAATCTAAGATGCTACCAATTGCTAGACCACTGTAATGTGAAAACAAGTAAGGAAGGGAAAAATGGCTGCAATTAAACCAGGACACACTACCAAGCCGCAAGGTACCTTGATTTCAGCAGCTAAACGTGGAAAACTACTTTAGAGTTTGTGAAATAAGGCCCAGCTCCCAGTTAATTACAGATATGGCCTTGCCTTCCACAGTGAGGAGCAAGGCGCCCGCTGCTCCAACCCTGCGTGAGGCGGGGCCTGCCTCTTCCTTTTGAGTGGGAGAGACAGAAACCCTGGGGGCCCCTCCACACCCAGGCAGGTCGGCAAGCCGGCAAAGAAGCCCACAGGGGATGAGGGGGCCGCCCAGAGTGCCGTTCTGGAGTTTCTCTAGAATCTGGGAGTGTGCTGCGCTCACCCGGCTAAAGGGCAAATTATGTGACAAGGCTGGAAATGTGAACTTCTAGAAAAAAGGAAGCAAGGGAGAAAAAATCCTCTAAGATCTGTGAAGTGACTCCATAGGCTCAAGAACAAACATCGTGTGCAGCTTGACTGGACTAGGAAATGGTCACAGACAGCTACATGAAAATCAGAATGTGGGCAAAGCTGGAAATATTTCTAAGAAATTTCTTCTATCCCTTTTTTTCAATATTTGAAGGAAAAAACCGGAAAAGTCAGGGGTTAGGAAGAGGGGGATACTTCCACCCCAATTTACCTTTTCCTCCTAAAGCCTTCACAGCTCAGCCTGGCCTTTCTTTGTTAGAACAGGAAGTCAGCTCGCAGCGAGCACGCCTCAAGCAATCAGGCCGGGCATCACGGACCTGGCTCCTCCAAGCAGCCAGCACCACCCAGGTGAGCACGGCAGGGCACCGTGGCCTCCCTCTCCCCTGGACCAGCTCAGGAGTGAGGGCCCAGCCGTTCAGTGGCCCCCTGCCCTCCTCGGGGCCCTCGAGGCCGCAGGAGGCAGTCCTCTGCAGATGGCAGACAACTGTGGGGTGGGTGCGGCCAGTTAGGGCCAGGGCGTGGTGATCTGCTAAGTGGAGAGTAAGCCTGAGCCAGGGACAGCTGCTGGGCGCTTCCTGAGTGCACTCACTGCAGCCCGGCCCCGATGTGGCCGAGCGAGGCGAGGGGAGGGGGTGCACCTACCCAGGTCAGCGTCGGCGCTCTTCTTCATGTCCTTCTGCAGCTTTTTGGTTTGCTCTTCCAGCCTGCAAGGCAGGGTGCAGGCCTGAGTACCTGGCATCACCACGTTGCTTTGGCCCCAATCTTCCTGTTTCCCTAAGTTAAGCCCAACCTGGTGCTCTAGGACGCCCAGTGGGAGGACAAGGGAACCTTTGCCCATTGACTGAAGGGCCACAGTGGGCGCTGCAGGAGGCCAAGCACCCAAAGGCAATGAATTAAGGACTGGCCTACAGTCACCCATCGGGGAGAGTTCCTGGCCAGTGGTGCCTGAGCTCTCCAAGGCTCCCCTCCCAGGCTGCGAGTGGACAGACAGCAGCCACTGAGGGGCGGCGAGCAGACTGGGTGGACAGGAGGCCAAGGCTCCTGCCTGCTTGACCCGCCCCCTGCCTCATGCTTCGGGGGTTTGACACTCACTGCTGGAGTTTTCCATACTCCCTTTCAAAGTCTCTCTCCACCTGTAATGAAAAAGATAACTCAGTCATTGGCGAAATGACAACACTTCGGAAAAAATCTGCCATTCTTCTGTAACTCTCTCCACGCCCTCCCCCGACCGTGGAAAACACTGTCGAGTTCATACAGGCAACAGTGGGTCGTTACTGACACACACCTCTGCTCCCCAAAGGAACAGGGTATCTGACTTAGGGTAAAAGACTCCCAGATGGGCCAGGCCCAGTGCTATTCCCTGACCATCGGGATCGAGGTGCTGAGCTGCGCCCCCTCCCCTCCCCCATGTGGCAGGTAAGGCAGGTGCTCAGAACCTGACTGAAGCCCACCCAGGGAGGTGGCAGGGCACAGAGGAAAGTGGATCCAGAGTTTGACACTGGCTCTGCCACCCAGCAGTTCCAAGGCCAGACAGGTCACCTCTCCCTCATGGCCCTGGGTTCTTTGCAGGTCCCACTGGCCTGCTGGGTCAAGGTGGATCCAGAAAGATCACTCATCTGTGCTCTGGGGTGTACCAAACACACAAATACTATTACTACTGAGCCTAAATTCCTGCTTGGTCATCAGATTCCCCCAGTGCCAGCGACACTGAAGAGGAGTGGGTCTAAGTCCTGCACCCAAGTCCACCACCTACATGTCCGGTGAAGTGAAGGAAGTCACTTGCTCTTCAAGTGCCTGAATCTGCTCATCTGTACAATGGGCCTCAGTAGTGGTCTCTCAGGGAAGTGGCCTGTGAAGTAGTGACATTTGAAAGGCTCCAGGCCTCTTGCGGCAGTTCAGTATCCTTGGTGGGAGCAGTACATGTCCTGGGGGTGCGAAACACTCTGGGAATGCTCACTGTGTGCTTCTGTGAACCCACAACCTGGCAGGTGAAGTCACAGCCCTCACTGTACTGAGGTGACTAGACAGCAGCGCTGTCACCTGCCAGGGTCACACACTAGTGGGCGGAGGAGCTGGCCGCAGGTGGCCTGGCACCAAGGCCTGTGCTCTACGTGGCCATTCTACCAAAAAGGGGAAAAGGAATTTGCTGATGAATTAACACCATGACCTAAGAAAGCTACCCTCCTGGCCGCTACCCTGAGGCCTCTGCCAGCAAGAGCCCCAAACTCTGACTCTCACTCGTTACTGGTTGAAGGTCAAGAAGTGTGAACCTGCAGAAATCATCAAAGTCCCACTGTTCACCACCACACCTTTCCAGCAACAGTGACCCCGTGGAGGAGTATTCTGAAACCCCACGGACCCCCCTCTCCATGTTTGGACTTAGTTATATTCAGCATCGTCAGAAAATGGCAGAACCCAGGCCAATTAGTCACACATGAGGTGACGATGTGTCCCCACCTCTGCCATGTAATTTAGGTCTAGACACAGGCTAGTTAGTGGCAAAGCAAGGTTAGAAGCTGGACTCCTAGTTTAGGCCTCTCTCCCTTTTTAAAAACTATATTCATTCATCTTACAAACATTTATCAAACACCTATTAAGTGCAGCACCTTCTGCCAGGTTCCAGGGGCACAGAGACTGAACAGTAGACACGGGCTCTCCTGTCACGTTCACGTCCTGGTGTGGGAGACACACAACTGCCAACTGGGAAGCCCTGTGCAGCGCAGGCAGGGGTGCAGGGGGAGAAGACGAAGGGGGCCTGCCGAGCTGCGGTCCTCAGGGCTGCATCTCCCTGCACGGAGAGTTCTCACCTTCCTCACCTTCTTCACCTGAACTGTAAAATCTAGAGGCAGGAACACATGGACTTTACTTTCTGATCCTCCCTTCTACAGGGCTGCTCTTTCTCCAATCAGGAATCCAGTCTTTTCCTCATCACTTCCTTATGATCCCTCAAAAGGTATTCTTAAGAAAAAATTCAAAATTCACGCCCACTAAAGTGTGAATGTAAAGTGATGAAAGTTTGGAGCATTAGTTGTCCCAGAGGATTTGCAGTTGCACAGGAATCAAAGTCTTAGCTACAGGACTGCACAGCTTCTGTTGCCACTGGAGGTGGGAGCCTGGTTTTGGAGCCAAAGGGCCTTGCCCGGGCCCTCCAAAGTCTGCACTGAAGTGTTAATCTAGTCCGTTCTCCAGCAGTGCCAGGGAGGAAGGTGGTGTAGAAATATGAGCACACAGAGGAGACAGAAACTCTGACACCTGCTGTGGAGCCTCAAAAATATTACCTAACATTTCTGAGCCTCAGTTTCTTTTTAGCGAACAGGCTTAATTACATTTTCTCTTTCCATGTAAACTGCAGACAAGGAAGCAGAGATAAACGCATCAGCCTCCCTGGCTTGTCTGGAGGCGAGAGAGTCGTCCATGCTGAGTGTGGTGCAAGCTGCCCGACCAGGGCAGCGCTTCCTGGCTCCTCTCCGACACGCCGGGGTGTGGACTGGTCTGCAGACCTCTCAAAGACACGCAGCCACGGGCAGCCGACATCTGGGAGAATCCTGATTCTGGCCAGGCTTGGAGCCCTGTGCTGGGGCTGCACGGCCCCCTGCCCCGGACACATACCTTTTTGACAGCTAAGCAGAGTCTTTACGTATTATTTACTTCCAAAAAGACAAAATTAAAATGAAGGAGGCCTTGGATGGAATCCAGTTTTCCTGAAGATCAAGTACACAGAGAGAAGGCACTCTGGGAGGGGAGGGGAGGGGAGCGGGCCCTCCAAACCACTGCAGCCTCAGCCCTGCCTGGCCGTCGGCACCTCTTGTGCAACCCCAAGTGTGCGGCTGTGGGTGGGATGTCAGCAAACACCTGGGCTCCCTGGCTGGGACTGCTTGGACTTGCACAGTTGGGGCTGCAGGTTTCCAACTGAGCTGGATCACTCAGCTGGATGAGATGCCCAAGGTCTCACCCGGAAGCTGAGGAGGATGGGCGTGCCATCCTCCTACCTTACACCACCCAAGGCCATCCGGCAGCCGAAGGGAATTGTGTGAACGTCTCAGCTTCTGCTCCTGGCAGCCAGGTGCGGGCTGCTTTCAGAGTTCACTGGTCCTAAGCTCTTTCTCCCCCACTGGGGAAGATCCAAGGGGGTCACCGCCAGGATCCTCGCCCCTCAAATAACAGCTAAGGGAATAAAGAGACACAGGAGTCTCATTCCCAGGCATATCCTTTCTGAGGACAAGAGCCAAAAAGAGGAGATCTGAACATCTTTGAATGCTTGATACCTTTGCCAAAAAGGCAACTGGATCCCAGTCAACAATGCAAGTGCAAACACATGTGCACGGCCATCAGAGGGGCAGGGCAGGCCGGGTCAGGCTGGTGAGGTCAGCACAGGGAGACTCAAGCACTTGGTGGGACTGGGGGAGCGGGAGGGGACGAGCATGTTAGGATGGGGAGGTGGGGAATTTTTGTGCTCTTGTTTCAGTTCCAATGGTCAGCCCCCGTAGAGAACATGCCACGCCAGCCAATAATGACAATAATGGAATCTGCACTAATAACCTGGGCACAGGAGAACAGAGAGGGCAAAGACAATGCTTTCTTTGTGTCTGACAGATGTGTGCCTTGAGCCAAAACCTCCTGAAGCTCCCTGAAGATAGCATGAGCACTTCTTCCCATGACAGGGGAGCCAGGACTTCCAGTAACCAAGGCGGACACATCTGCTCCCCTCCCTGAAGGTGCCCGGGCAAGAAGAGCAGAGCGCGTCACCCTTGTTCTGGGGCAGCTGCTGGAGATGCTGAGACAACTGCACAGGACTGACCTGTTTTGGGGGCCGGAGGAGGCTTGCAGGGGAAAGGACGAGGCTCTAAAGTGGCAGGCTCTTGCTGCACACACTTCAGAGTCTCTGGGGAGTTGAGAAAGCAAGTAATTCTATTCTAAGCTGTAACTTGGCTTTGATTCCTTATGAGAGATCAAAGGCCTGGCTTGCTATTTCATCGTGCTAGGGAATCCAGCTGCTTGGGACAGGCTGAGTTTTTAGTAGTTTATAAAGAGAGTCCAATCAACGCTCTCCCTGCGTGCAGTTAATATTTACTGTGGGCTTGCTATCTGCCAGACACTATGCTAAGTGCTTCACATGCGTTACCTCTTGGAAGCCTCACAAGACATCAGTGACATAGGTACTAGTATCACCCTCAGTTTACCGAAGAGAAACTAAGGCTCAGAGAGGGTAAACTAGGTGACTCAGGCCACAGAGAGCATACAGCAGAGCCAGGGTGGGAATCCAGGTAGGCGGCTCCCCAAATCCTGCTTCTTAGCCACCACCTGCTGCCCAGTCCATCAGAGGTTGCTGAGGCCACAAGTCAGAGGACAATTCCATCCCAAACAAGATGACTGTGCAGAAGGGAGAGGGGGCTGGGGCTGGGGCCCCTATAGGCACTGAGGGTTTTCTCAGCTTGTGCATATGCGCATCCTCTGGGGAGTCCTCAGTTAGCCACTCCCCAGATGAGAAGACTCAGCGATCTTCCCATCAACAAGGGCTGGCAACGCAGCTGGAAAGTGCATTCTAGACTAGACTTTTCTGCAGAGAATAAGGGCATTTTGATAAAGAATGGGGGTTTCGGAGGGTTTCTTTTTTTTTGTTTGTGTGTTTGGTAGTGAGTTCTGGGAGTAGAGGATCCCTCTCATCTGCCCTGGATTAAACTCTGGAGACTCAAAGCCATACCTTCCCGCTTCCTACACCCGCTGGAGCTCACACAGGCACGCCCAGACTCTCTGCAGGTTCATGCAGACGCTCAGTGTCTGCGTGGGAGGTGGACCCTGAGTCTGTCCAGGATCTGCATTTCTTGAAATCGGGAGGGCTCCTCTAGCTGGGGCCATTTCCTCCAAGAGACCTGACTAGGGATTCCCAAAGACAGAGCCATGGGTCAGATCAGCACCAAACTTCCCACCAAAATGAAGCAGAGTCTTGCCTGAGGTTCTGAGACCCAAGCTGAGGAGGGCTGAGGCTATGACGCCAAGGAGAACCGTGACAGCTGGGATGACAAGGGCCTCTGCCAGGCTGACAACACTGCATTTCTGCAGCCCTCACAATGAGCAAGGGCCCTCTGCAACTGTGGTCTCCCATGTTAAGACAACCGCCTCATTCAGCTTGAGAGGGAGGGGCTCGTAGAGGTCATTCTTGACAGACTCTGAAAGCCTTGGGACATCTGCACAGCTGGCGTGAGGTGGCATAAAGCATTAGAAAGAGAACTGAGCAGAGGCTCAGACTTGCTCTAATCCCAGATTTGTCGGTGTGAGGTTTTTATAGCCTGAGAAAGTCACTGCAACTCCATGGGCCTTGGTTTCCTCACCAGGAAAAACCAGGAAGTTGGACTAGATGATGTCTAGGAGCTTCCAGCTCTAACTTTCTAAGAATCTATGACTCTCGTCCTTTCCATTCTGGATATAAGAGAGAGATTAAAGGCTGCGGGCTCACAGGTGCGGTGGGTGGGATTCGATCATGCCCCCTGCTTGAGTGACTCTGGGTGGAGAGAAAGGGACCCAGAGGCCGGGAGAGGCTGCTGGTCCTTTCTGCAGCTAAAGGTGCTGGAGATAAAGGTCTGGGATATGTCCTTGGCAGGAGTCCCTGTTTCAGGAGCCTTCCTGGAAAGTGCAGGCCCCAGAAACAGGCAAAGTATTCCTCCTCACTTTTGCAGGCTGCCTCTTCCACCTGCCCAAGGCAGGTGGAGTCCAGGCTGATCTGAGGGAGAAGCTCCAGGACAGGGGTTCCTGCAAGCCCCTATGTGTGCAAGGCTCTAGGGCTACATGACGGAACAAGAGGGCCCAGGGGCTGCCTTCCCAGCCCCAGATGTGCTGAGTCGAATCTGCTTCTACGCTTTGAAGCCCAAGTGAGACAGAACTGAGTGTCAGAAGGAAAGAATCAGTTACTCACTGTTTTGGAGACAATCTGTTTCTTGGGCTGCGCAATCTTAAAAGGAATCCTATAAGAGGAAGAGAGAAAGAGGGATGTTAGGAGAAACAGGGAAGGATGTGGCTGAGAAGAATTGATGAAGGACAGGCCTTTCCCCGCAGGACGGTCAGGATGAGTGGCGCTGGCTCAATCCCTGGAACTCGGACCACGTGTCCTGCCCTGTGGGTCTAGGACCACGGCAGCCAGGCTGGATTCCAGAGCAACCCTCCCACAGTGTCCGGCAAGGCCCTGGGCAACACCTCCTGCCCAAGCGTCATTCCTACTGACGGTCTGTTGCTGAAGTGCATGGCCATGGTGAGGGCAGGAGGGGAGCTGCTGCAGGACGGTGGGAGTAACAGGCACTATAACCTTGTGTCTGAGCAGCTACGAAGGCAGGAGTGCCAGGCTCACCTGGAGAACCAGCATCCTCGAAAACCTGCCTGAAGAACACTATGAAAACCACTTGTTGACTGTAATAGGTGCTTTACTACTTCTCCATAGAGGGACAAATTGTGGATCTTGGGTGACTGGGGAGAAACAAATTGTAGGGGCATTAAGAACCAGCCAAGCTGGGTTATTTCCTGGGAGAACCACAGAATCTAAACGTGGCAAACTGGGAGAAGAATCTGAAATCCTACCCAAGTCTGCCTTGAACTTGCTAGGAAGCTTGGCACCGCAGTTTCCCACTTAGAAGTGGAAACCAGCTTGGCTTAACGGCAGGGAGATCATGGCTAGAAGTCAACCTGGGCAACTGCCTCCGCCTCTGATGAGCAGGCCGTCCTTAACTTCCGACCCTGTGAAACATGGGGGTTAAACCTTAGAAGCTTTCTTGAGGCAGTGAAAATTCCATGGTTCTAGGGCTCTGAGAAGAAAATTATGGCTGGGTCAGAAAGCAAACTACACCCCAACAGCAGTAGTAAGGTGGGCTTCTCCCCACAGGGTAGGAGTGACTTCAGCACCCCCGGGTCAGGGAAGGGGAGAGGGAGCAAGAAGAGGGCCCTGAGGGCACAGATCAGAGCAGCCACCCCCCTCATTTCCTTTCAGCAACCATGAACCTTCCAGCCCACCAGGGCCAGATCCCACCCCTCTCCCGGACCCTGGTTTCTCTGGGTCCAAAGTGACCCACACTCTTGCTAAACCCAGTGGTATAATTAACCACCGATAATAACCCCAGACAAAGAGCTGGTGGAGAGGATGGGCCAGCCTGAGTCACAGCGGTTTAAATTTAATTTCTGGAGGACATCCTGTTTATTGTTAACCCAGCCCCATAATTTGGGAACATTAACCCTTTCGGGATTAGCTGATTCACGTGGCTTCTGTAAACAAATAATCTCTGGCTATATAATTACCAGGGGAAAGGTAAGCTAAAGAACTGAAAAGGAAAGAAACAAACGAAGTTTCCAGTGCCCTTTGCAGACCTCTAGGGGGAAGTCGCAAGGGGAGAGGAGCTCCTCGACCCCTCCCTGGGACCCCAGTTACTTCTAAAACCAGGGATTACATTTGACTAACACAATGTTTTGGAGAGTGAACAGTTGCCCTCGAGGACCATTTTGGTGACTGAGCAAATGAGGTCCTGGTGGCATCATGGAGAGGATGGAACGTGCTCTGTAGGAAGGTTGCTGCCTGCGGCACAAAAAGCTCTCAGCCAGCAATCAGAAAACCTGGCTTCTGCTTTGGACCAGTTTTGCGATTTGAACAAATCATAACCTCTTTCGCACTCCATTTCTTAGATGATAAAACAATGGAGTTGGGAGAGATAATTCTTCACCTTATCTAAAACTTGAATTTTAAACTGAATCTCTGTTTCAAGTATGTGGTGAGGATTCTCAGAGTGGACTTCAAAACAACTCTAATTCGGAGTCTAGTGCTGACTAGAAATTAGGAATGGAGATTCCAAATTTGTGGTGCCACAGCCGCTCTTAAAATCTTAATTTAGAATCACAGTATTTTTAGAACAGCAAGTTACCATAGAAATTTTTCCAGTTCAACCCTCTCATTTTGTAGACGAGGAAGCAGACCTGGAATTCAGTGACTAGCCCAGGGTCATTCTGCTGGTTCACGACAGAACCAGGAATACACAGCCAGGGCTCCTGACTCCTACTCCCATTTTCTCTCTTGGACTCATAGCTTCATACTCTTTTCATGTGAATTTGTTATACATGGTTGAGGGAACTAGGAAAAGTCATCTGATCAGAATGCCTAGTCTTAAAATACTGGAATTGAGAGGAGGTTCATCGTTCTTTCAGGGAATGGAAAGGCAGGCGAGCAGCATCAGGAGGACGGAGGCTGTGTGCGTCTGCATAAGGGAAGGGCGACCTGTCTGTGCAGACCAAGCCTGGTCTCTCCTCATCTTTCCACTGCAGCTATAACTTCATCTGACTATTTTGATTATTTCCCAACTCACTGCTTCAAAAATCATTTCTCCATCTGCTAGAACAATGCTTTTTTCTTAAATTTTCGATTTTAAAAGTTTGAGATTTACAGAATTGCGTTGACAGTGCATAATTTCCATATATACCACCCCCAGTTTTCCTTATTAACATGTCATATTAATAGGTTACATTTGGGGCCTCCCCGGTGGCGCAGCGGTTAAGCGCTGCGCTGTGGAGCTGTCGGCAGTGGCGACGCGAGTTCGATGCCCAGCCAGGGAGAATCCCACATGGCGTGGCAGATCTCTCCTGCCTTGCCCGCTGCTCCCCTCAGCAGTGTATTTCTGATCTGCCTGTTCTGCTCCCCACTTTGTCTCTGGTGAACCCTCTCGCCGCCCCACGCCTCTGGCCTGTACCCCAGCTTGTATGTATAAATAAAAAATAAATCTTAAAAAAAATATTAGGGTACATTTGTCATAACTAATGAACTAATACTGATATATTAAAGCCACACTTTATTCAGATTTGAATAACGTCCTTTTCAGTTCACCCTGGTTAGCATATAACATTGTCATTAAATCTCCTTAGGTTCCTCTTGGCTGCCATAGTTTCTCAACTTTGCTCTTGATGACCTCAATAGTTTTAAGGAAGCTGGCCAGGTATTCTGTATGTCCTTCAATTGGCCTTATATTTTTCTCATGACTAGACTGCGGCTGTTGGGTTTTGGGAGGAAGAAATCAGTGCCATTCTGCGTGCATCCTATTTAGGGTACTGGACTATCAACATGACTGATTACTGCTGATATTACCCTCCATCACCTGTCTGAGTTGTTTCCCAAGTGTCCCCACTGTAAAGTTACTCCCTGTCTCCCCTCCCAGACTACACCCTTGGGAGGAAGCAACGAAGCACAGGCCACAAGTAAGAATAAGGAATTATACTCCACCTCTTTGAGGGCAGAGTATCTGCAAAATTATTTGGAATTCTTCTGTAAGGGAGATCTGTTTATTCTCCCTCATTTATTTATTCATTCAATCATACACACTGATATTTATATTATACTTTGGGTTATAATCCAATACTACTTTATTTTGTCGCTCAAACTCTTCCAGCTTTATTCACTGACGTTCTTTCAGTTGGCTCTGGTGTCCTTCTGAGATACCTACATCAGTGTATCTGTGTTTTATTTAGTACTTCCTTACTACAAGAAAAAAAATTCCCAGTCCTAGAATCGGTACATTCTACATCAGCATTCAGTGTGCCTGTATAAAAATGGTCTCCATCTTCCTTCCAGTCTTCTTTGCCATTTACCTAATGCAGCTACCCTGATTCAGGTAAGTGACTGTTCATTAACAGCAACCCCTCCCCCCAAGTCCAGACTCTTTATAACTTCTTGTCCTGAACTTGGATATTTCTGAGTGCAAAAACATCAATAATAGTGGCATCTGACAAAGACTTAAAACTCCGACTGTCCAAGGCAATGGGGGCATTCCTTCTTCCCCCAATATGGAATGTGTTCCCTTCTTCTGGCTTAATCAAAACTGTTCTTAAGTCCAACTTCTTCCTTACTGTCTTCTAAATATCTAAGACTTCTTTGACAATTTAAAATATTCTACCTTTGACAATTAATTACAGTTTATCCGTATGAAAAGTAACGCTCACCAAAGGAAAAAAAATGAGAGAAATACAGAAATGTAATGGGGGGGGGGGAACAAAGCCAAAGCAGTCCAGTCTCATATCCAAAAGATAACTAAATTTAATGTTGTTTTGGTATTACTATTTTTTTTTATTTGCAGAAAGAAAAACTACCGAAGCAAACACTCACGGTTAGTGGTTAATGTTGGATGGTGAGACTATGATTACTGTTTTCTTCCTTGCACTTTCCGTATTTTTCAAATATACTAAAAAAGTCCCTTGTTTTTTTCCTTGACTACAAAAATAACACTGATCAGTGTCAAAAGCTTGGAAAACATGGAAAAACAAAAAGGACACACACACATACACAAAATTAACAGCAAAATGCCCTGAGTGTCAGTGTGTGCGTGAATATATGAATATTTAATTTTCCAAAAATAAACTGATATCATGAACATTTTATATGCCAATGTAGTTTTCATCAGTCCGACTCTTAAGAGCAACCTTAACATTTCAGGACACACCTGTACAACTAGTTTTATTTTTGTAATCTATATTACTTCCTGGCAGTCACTTCAATTCTTTCAGATTTTTCTCCTATTACAAACAAAAACTTGCAAATCTTTATGCAGATCAGGATAAGTCACATGTGCTAACTTCTGAGATTTGGCATTGTTCAAAGGATATATACATGCTCAAGGCTTTGATACATTTTGCCAAATTGTCCCAAAGAGACGGAAACAGTTTACAATTTTTTAAAGACTGAAATAGTTTACATTTCCACAACAGGCCTTTGGCCTGTATATCAGGATTCTTTTCCTGGCTTAGTGTTTGCCTATCCCATTTGTACTAGAGTGGTTAATGCACACATTAAATATTAGTATGACATCAAATTTACCAACCTGATATTTTCCCATTATGATTGTGTCTTTTGGTGTCAACTGAGAAATACCTGCCCCCTCCACCCCAACTTAAAAACATGTACCTACACTTACTTTATTACTTTTATGGTTTCCTTTTATTAATCTAAGTTTCACTTTTATCAAAGTTATAAAAATTCAGTTTAATAAGGTAACAGGTTTTTTAAGTAAAACATTAGGTTCTGAGTCCCTACCCCAATTTCATTTGTCTGAGACAACTCCACTTTTTATTACAATGTACCTTTGCATCTCTAAATAAAAATGCTTGTTCTGTTATCTCTTGATAGTAGGTTTTAGGCACTAGCCACTGACGCTTTATCGTGAAAAAGAAAATTTAAAAAAACATTCAGGTTTCCATCCTGATTAAACAAAGGCACATTTGCACCTCCCCTTCTTCTGAATACAGTTATACTGTGATTTGGCCAGGTCAATATTAAGTAAAGTACTAGGAGCGTGTTATTATTTGTTTTCCTTCCTGCACGTGGCCACCAAGAGATTGTTCAGCCACAGTCAAGTCAAAGAATCACAACCTGGAGAATCCCAGTCAAGCCCTGACTTGTGGGCCAAGCTGCTCCTGCCTTCCTGACCTAGGGAAGCTGGTATTGTTGTTGTGAGACACTAGTTGTGGGGTAACTTGTTATGCAGCAATACATAACTATAATAGCAGATGCTTCTGCTTTCTCTAAAATTAATCAGTAACTTTTCTTTCATTTGCTGAATTTTCTATGTACTAAACCCTATTCAATCTTGATTGTTTAAATCGGCTCTCAAGGCATTTATTCATAGAGGTACTCTATCTTTTTTGAAGTAGTCTCTACTGGATTTTCTGACCAGTCTGGACTGGGTGCCTCTAGGCTGGTGTAGTGCTGGCTCTGCTTGTACCACCCTCACAGGGATTTTCTTGGCTTCTCTCCTAGGAATTTTTCCACCTGAATTCCAAGTCTTCCCCTTTCTTGGCTTACTCCTCATCTAGGCAAAGAAAATACATGTGAGAGATAATTTTTGAGACTTTGCATTATTAAAACTTCTTTTTTGCTACCCTCACACTAGTTTGGCTGGGTATAGAATTACAGGCCAGACATGATTTCTTTCAGAATTTCAAAGCCATTGCTTTACTGGCTTCTAATTTCTCACTTACGCTGCATGAAGTCTAAAGTCATAATGATTTCCATCTTTTTATGCTCTTTATGCAAGCTTACAGGATTATATGCTTGACTCCAGTGATGTAAAATTTCACATCAAAGTAACTTGTGGTTCTATTTTCACCCATTGTGTTGGGGTACTCATAGGAGTCTTTCAATTTGGCAATTTACAATCTTTAATGCTAGGATTAAAAATAATTTGTTGTTGATTTCTTTCTCTCTACTTTCCGTTTCTTATCTCTGAAATTCTTGTAATTCTGATCCTCTTTGGTGGGTCCTCTTGTTTCTTTATTTTTCAACAATTCCTTTTCTAACATTTCTGAAGCATTTTTCACTTCTGCTCTCATTTTCAAATTCCTGAGAGCTCCATTTAATTTCCAGGATGTCCTTTTAAAAAAATGGTATTGCATTTTAATTTCATGGATATCTTATCTTGTTGAAGATTTTGATAGCTTTTAAAAAAAGTTTCTTCTTCCTGTATAGTATCAGTTTCCCTCCAAGGATTTTTGTTTGTTTTAGTCTCTGGTTTTCATACTAAAAACTTGCCTGGATGTATGGTAACTCTTGGCTGCCGGCCCATTTGTGACTGTGGATAGAAAAGCTCAGAAGCAGTTGTGAATACGTGCATAATGTCTGTCTATTGTGGATGGTGATCTGGCGGAACAGTTTTGAGGGAAGTCTCTGAGGTCAGTATCTAGTCTTTTCTCCTGGGCAGGTAAAATGCCCTGAGGAGATTCTTGTTCTCTCTTACTTTGGGAAAAGACCCAGATCAGCTTTCTAGGCAGTGCCATGAGCAGAGCAGGGTGTGTGTGTGCTGGGTGGAGGGGGAACATGTGTGTCTCAGCACTGTGTGAGTTCATTCCCTTCAGTCTCCTGCCTTTGTGTGGTAGGTCCTGGCCTCAACTGTGCTTGAGGTGGGTCTGTGTTTTTTTGGTGACTGAAACTTATACAATTTTGCATGCCTTTAAAAGAAAAATAAAAAATTACAAAAATAATAATAGGCATGAAAGTGAATATTTATACAGAGAAAAAATGTAACAAAATTAGAAGTTGTAAAAGTCAGAAGTTAATATGAACATCAGAAACTCAAGAATAAATGGATATTTTTATTAATCATCTGGCTGACATACCTCTGTATTTCCCCACAGTTTTTTGGTTGCATAGTCTATGATTGCCTCTGCACAGGGTTGGTAACATCATTTTCTTAGTGAGAAACAATAATTCAGCCATTTCTCTAGTACAGTTCATTGTTTTGTTTTGTTTTTTTCCCTAACAGTTTAAAAAACCTCTTTCCCCTACCTTACTAGTAATATAAAAATATACATTTTAGGAATATTGTTAAAATTTAGGAAAATCTCATGTTTCTTTCATAAATTAACTAAAATTTTAGGCACATTTTAAGTTTTCCTGCACAATGACTAATCTTTAAAGCTCTCAAAATTAATGAAAGTACTGGGTTTGTTACTGATGTCCTTGTAGGAGGGCATATGATAAGTTTTGCTATCTTTGTTGGGTCCTTGATGTTAAATCCACCTGACATTTAAATGTTTTATCAAATTTAAATGAGCGAGTCACTTTCCAAAAATGTTTTTACAAAATGCAATTAAAACAGAATACTCCCAAGGTAAACCCTCTAGTCCTGTCCTAATAAAGGCTCAGGCTACTTCAAAGCTGCCTAACCTGAGGGGTAGTCTAAAAAGGGAAGTGAAGACAGAGGCTTTCTCAAATGAGCACAGTATAAATGCATTTTCCAAGTTATAGAAACACAGGCTCATGTGAACAAATGGCCAGGGCTCCTTCCATTGCCTTGGACAAGATTCATGCAGATGAGGGACCCTGTTGCTTAAGCTTTATTGGTTTCACATAGTAAATCCACCTTTGTGTGTTCTGTTATAAAAACTCCCTGCTTCATACTCTGCAGGGGTGGGGCCTCTTCATTCTTCTGCTAGGGTGAGGCAGGGGCAGTCTCCTAGAGAAGTAGAGTTGGGGAGGAGATGGCAGGGCTCTAAACTTACTCATAAACACCTTCCAATCAAACCTCCTGGTCTCAGCACTTGACTTAACTCACTTCTAGAGATACCTAATGCCACCAAGTCTTTGAAAAATTGCTTTTCTCTGCTTCTTGTGGGATTTGTGAGAAGATAAATTAGATGTGTGTATTCAGTCTGACATCTTTACTCAGAATTTGATTTATTTTTTAAAAAGTTTTGAGGAATAATCTACCTACCATAACATTTATCCTTTAAAGGTATACAATTTGGTGGGTTTTGAGTAAATTCACAGTTGTGCAAACAATACCACTAATTTCAGAATGTTTTCATCACCCCCAAGAGAAACTATCTATCAGTAGTCACTTGTTTCTCCCTTCCCTCCAGTCCCTGACAACCATTAATTTACTATCTGTCTCTATGGCTCTGCCTACTCTGGAATTTCTTATAATAGAGGGAATATATTTCAAGACTCCTAGTAGATGCCTGAAACTGCAGAGAATACTGAATCCTAGATATACCATGGTTTTTTTGGTACACAATTTGAATTATGGCAGTTTAATTTACAAATCAGGTACAGTAATAATAATAATAATAAAACAACAAATAATGTAATAAAATTTATGCAAATGTGGGTCTCTCAAAATAACATTGTACATAATATAATATTTCTGGACCACAGTTGACTGAGGATAGAGAAACTGAGATCATGGGAACTGAAACGACAAATGGCGGGGAGGGGGGGAGGGCGCTACTGTATCTGTGGCCTTTAGTGGCTTCTTTCACTTAACAAAATATTTTTAAGGATCACCTATACTGTAACATGTATCAGTATGTAATTCCTTTTTAAATCACCGAGTAATATTCCATTGTATGGATATACTCTATTCAGTTTATCCATTCACATCTATTCAGTTTATCCACTTTTGGGCTGTTGTGAATAATGCCTCTAAAGTTTGAGTGTATAGGAAGCCAGTTATTTTAACATGATCTTTGAAAAAGCATTTTCTCAGGGTTCAGTGCTTCTACTTCATACTCCAGACCTATGTAACTTCGATTATTTAGGTTTCCAACAGCTCTTAATACCTAATAAGCAAGTTCCTTCTCATTATATTGACTTTTCAGATAATTTCTTCATTATTTTATAACTTGTTTTAACATTTAAGATGAATTTCAAAATCATCTGTGGCCCCCTGCCATCCCCAAACAGGCGATTTCTTACTAAAAATGCACATATTTATAAAATTTTGAAGAATTTACATCTTTACAAATATTAGGTTTTCTCACTCAGGCTTATTCATGCAAGACTTTTTATTGTCTGAGTCAGTACATTCCACAGAATTTTATGTTTTTGGCTATACATAAATGGGATTTTTTTTTTTTTTTTTTGCCATTTTATCTTCCCGGTACAAAGGAAAACTATTGGGTGTTAAATATTTACCCTGAAACCTGTCACCACTCCTAAATACTTAAATACTAAATACAGCCCAAGAAATTCAGCAGGGAAGAAAAAAGAACTAATTGAGTCTCCAAATCATTTGAAAATGATAAAATCTCCGTTTTCTTCCTCAACACTTTATACCTATTTCTTGTCTTGTGTTACATATGCTAGAAATTGTAGGAAAAAATGTTTCTGACTTTAGTAAGAAAGCTTTGAGGCTAATCTTTATAATAAATATGAAGAGGACCACTGGTTTCAGCCAGAAAGTTTCCTAATGATAAGGTGACATCTTTCTATTCCTAGCTTACAAAGACATAAAGATTGGATCTCTGGTTTCTATCAGTGACTTTTCAGCATAGATTGATTTGACAATGTATTCTTGACCTAGCATCACATGAACTGTGTGAATGCACTTGCTGAAACAAGCCATCCTTGCATTATGGAAGCAAACCCTGCTAGATAAGGCGCAACTCAATGAACTCTCAGGTGCACACGACCTGCTTTCCGGTTCGGACATATAAGCACCCGAGAAGCAGAGACTTAATGTTTGCTACTTTGCAACCCCTGCAAGTACATACTAGAACAGTGCTGATTTCAACCATTCATGGAAGGAAGATTCAGTCAACACTTATTAAGGGCCTTTATGCCTAGCACTATGGTAGGTTCAAGGATATCGGCATGAGCAAGACAGAGTCATTCTCTGATTTCATGGATTTTACAGTCTAGTTTTACACATATATTAAGCACTGAATGATTATAAAATGAATGAGTAAAATAAGTACATTATAGAAAACACAATATATAAAGTTCCTGAGAAAAGCTACACTTAGGTAAGGCTATATAAAGAACAGAGAAAGATACCATCATCTTTGTCTCCCAATCTTTATCTGACTAAAAACAAACCCAAAAAAGGGTAGGATAATCAACCACAACTACCAGGGTCAAGGGAAAGTATATTCAGTGGAGAAAGAGAACCGACCAGCCTTTCGTACTGGAAGCAAAGCCTGATGAAGTTGTTGGAGCACGGGTCAAAGGAAAACCTCTTAAAGAGCCCATAAGGAAAGACGAAGGGGGAAGCATTTCCTGGATACTTTACAAGGTTGCCAAACAGCAGGTATGCTCTGATGTGCCAGAGAAACAGCCTGGACACTGGACAGGCACCTGGGTGGAAGGATCAGATTCTCTGCCATACAAGGAGCCGCACATTCTTGCTGAAAGTGGTGAAAGGTGGCAAGGAGAGGGCAGCAACAGGAAAGAACAAAACAACTACACTTCAATGAGCTCTCCTGCCACAGCTTGTCATCGAGTCCCCAATTTCATGCCCACTGAATGCAGGAACTTCCTCAGGAGAAACAGCTGCTTTGGGGGAGACAGGACTGACAGCATCACAGCATCTGCACGAGCAGTGCTGCCTTGGCACAGCTTGGTCACTTGGGGCCAAGCCTGGCAGATGTCCAGTACATGTAGAGGTTCACTGGGTGTTGGGACTTTTGTTCCTCCTTCTTTTTCTCTTCCTCCTCCTCCTCCTCATAGATTTCTTTAGGGTTCTCCCCATGGAATCATCCAGAGAAAAGACTGGGCTAGCGCTACAGAGAATCTCTGTTCTGGAAGAAACCAAGGATTCCTTCCTTGATTCCAGTTCTATTCTAGCAATATGTGCACCAAGAGCAGGAGGAGGGATATTCTTGTGTCAACAACAAAATGAAGAAAACATTTCCTTCAACTCTACCCTTTGCCAACCCCCAACTTGCCCCACCTCAAAAAAGAAAAAGTTTTATGTATACAGAGGGAGAGGGGAAAAAAAAGATTCTATTTTCTTTCACAATAAAGAAAAGTCAACAGGATGTTCTCCAAAGCTACAAATATACCTTTTCAAACAGTAAATATCTCTATTAGCAGCATGATGCCAGCTGGCTAATTCTGTCTGTCTCAGTAAAACCTTTCCCAAAAAACTCCTGCTCTTGTGTAATGTCTATTTACAAAACAGCTCTTTTGCATTTTCAATTTGCTAGGTTTCTCAATCTTTTGTTTCCTCACCCCCTCCTCTGCAGAGGCAGCAACAAGAGGCAGGCCCAGATGGCAGTTGGGAGGGGATCCCCTGGTCACCCCAGCAGATCCCTCGAGATCTGCCTTCTTTGGAGAGCCCTCCACTTCCATCACAAAGGAGAGGGCAAAGGAGCGAAGCCCACACTCTCCCCTGGTCTTCGCCTTGGAATTTGTTGCTATTGGACGTCAATGAGCTCAGGCCTGGCACGGGGGTGGAAAGAACCCCGAGATGATTCAGTCTTCCCCACCCTGCATCATTTTGGTATCTCTAGTTGGGCAGAGATCAGTTTGGGGGGCAAGTGGGAGAGGGAGAGGTGAGAGTGAGGGGCGGGCTGAGCAAAGAGTAGGAGGTGGTTGATAGTGGTCTGGGCCCGAGTCACTGTCTTGCTAGAGCAGGAACGTGGGCGAAGAAAGGCAGCAGCTTCTGCAGGCTGGAAGGACAAGCCCCTCCCCCTCCTTCTGTTACTCTATCCTTAGGTCGCTGCCTTTTCTAGTCTGAGGCCCGGGTCAGGCTACCACCACCTTGACGACTGGGGACTAAACAGAAGCCAGGGCCAGCGCAGGGCTCATGGAGAGTCAGCTGGCCCCGGGAGAGCAGCTGCTTGTCAGATGCCACCCTCTCGTAGGGCCAGCTGGCCACAAGGCCAAGAGACCAAAGAAAGTTCAGCCCTGCTCAGGACATGAGAGACCCCATCAGCAGGGGAAAAGGAGCGAGCTGCAAATGACCCATTTCCAGTGTCTATGACCACAGCCTCTCTGGCCTCACCTCAGCCCTTCCCCTAAATTAGCTCCATCCAAAGCCAGAGCACGTAGAACACGACCCCACTTGGTTGCCAATCTGAGGAGGTGTGTGTGTGTGTTTAAAAATAAAAGGTATGAGTGTGACTTGGCTGAACTGTCACTGGGACCCGGACAATCACCCAGCTCAGCTGTGACCCCTCCCTCCCCACTGCTCCCCAGGCTGACCTCTGACAAATCACAGAATGTTGCGCAAGGTCTCAGAGTGTGTGCTCCTGGAGGGCGTCTCACTGAGGCGATCATTCCCTGGACACTTACGGCAGTCCAGGCATCAGTTCACCTCAAGTGTGCACTCTTGTATCTCACACATGAGACAGCACCCTGGAGCCAGACTGTGTGGGTTTAAGTCCTGGCTCTGCCAATTACCAGTTAAGAAAGCCACCTATCCTTCCCATGTGTGCTTCCTGGTCTATGCAGCAGGATAATAACACACCTATCTCACAGGGTCGCAGTGAAGGCTAAATGACTTTAATGCTGAAAGCAGTTCCTGCCCTGCATACAGGAGGCAGCCTGTATATTTCTGTAAAGATGGTGGTGGTGGTATTTTGATAATGATTAAACTCAGGTTAAGACTGGGTGATGTGGACAAAGTTACCAGAGGTAAGCATGGTTACCTGAAATAATTTTTTCTGTTTTGGGGGCAAGCGGCAGGCCCACACCATAATGTTCCACTACCAAGCCCAAATTAATGCATTTGGTTTTAAAACTGAGTGGTGACTTCTAAAAAGTATAAGGAAATGTGACAGAAGTCTGGAGGCTGATGGAGCACCTAAAGGTCAAGATAAGAAAGGACGGTATCTCAAGGAGGCAGTCTTGACAGACAAATCATTACCTTTTCTCATTCTAATCCGTTAAGAAAGGAAGCTTATAAAATGGATTTCCTCATCTCACAAAAGGGAAAGATACATAAGGCATTCTGAGGTCCCACTTACTCCAAAGTCAGAGAGCTGCTCAATGGCCTGGTTTGCCCTGCAACAGGTTCACAGCCACTGAAGTGCAGACAGGCTCTGGGAAGCACTGGACCAGCTGGTGAGCTTTGGAGACGCTCTCTCTAATCTCCACTTCTACTCTTACCAACCAGGAATTATAAAACGAGCTTCCATGCTACCTCCTCCTCTTCTCTGCTGAAGGTTTGGACCCTAGAGAGCAGGCAGTGGAAGGAGGAGGGCTGAGGTGGAAACTCACTCCTCGGTCTATCCCTCGGTCATCCTCAGCGACTGGCCCCGGGCAGCAAGGACTCTCTTGCTATGAACGGTGAGGTCGCCCAAGTGATGCTGCTGCTCAGGTCAGGCATGCAAAGGTGACAGAAAGTAGTACGAGATAACCCAGGCACTAGGAAGATGGTAGAGGACACGTAATAAAAGCTCACGTGTCTGCCACTACGTGGTGTCAGATTCTAACGTTAAGCGATACTTGCTTCGGCAAGACTTCTCCTTCGTGCAGTACGACGGCGGGTGCTGCTGAAGCCCCTAGTGTGTCATTCCATTTGCTTCTCTTCCTCCTTGCTGCCCTACAGGAGCCGCTGCCTGAATTTTGTATTTACTATTTCTACACTTTTACTACACAGGTCCACAGGTACCATACAGCATTGTCTCACAGGTCTAAGCTTTCTGCACGATTCTGGAACTAGCTTTTCATGTTCAGCATTTTGTTTCTGAGGCCTGTTCATGCTGACACACAGAGCTCTCCTTCCTTCATCTAACTCCCACCTAGTATTTCATTATGTGGCTATCACAATTTATCTACCCTCTCTCTAGAGGCTGGGCATCCTCAAACAAAGAAGCACCTAACCTTCTGGGGCACGTCTCTTGCCGTGCAGGTGAGGGGTTTTTGGAGTGCATCCCCAGCTGTGTGAGGTACTGCAGACTCTCCAAAGTGGCTGTATTAATTTACACTTCCCCTTCAAGTCCATGCGAATCTCCACTGCTCCTCATCCTCAGATACTTGACAGGACCAGACTCAAATTTTTGCCAGTCTGATGACTGTGCTGGCATCTCCCTGTTGGTTTAATCTACTGTTCCCTAATTACTAATAAACCAAACATCTTGCTATAGGCTCTGTCCACTTTTCTATAATGTGATCTTCTGTTTTTAAGTCTGTGGAATAAGTTTTCATAAAAAACATAGCTAGTGTTCTTTACAGCTACCCTGTATTTCTCATTATAACCAATAAAAACAAGCAAATAAACAACAGTATCTTTAAAAACATTCACTTTTCAAAAGCTCAATTTCAACTCCTCAGCACGGCACTGAAAGCAGCGGCAACTTGTTATTACAGAGCCGATGCTCATCTGGGATGCATCAAGCTAACCCCAAACCTGCCTCCTGGCTGTCCGCCCCAAACACTCCTGTTGGGTTGTCTCCCTGCACCTTGTTCACGCCACTCTTCTGTCCCAGACCCCTACACATCCCATGGAAATAATACATGGGTCCAGGTTCCATTAAAATACATCCACCCTTAGAAGTCTTTCTGGAGGCTACACCAACAGTATCAGTTGTCATTTCTATGGATTACCGGCACTTTCCATACACTGGCCAATGAATTGGGTCAGTTCTTAAAGCCTTCTGAATACCCGGCAACATTTAGGCAGGCCCTTGTTCATTATAAATGTTTGATAAGCATTAAGGCAATGATTATTCACCGGGCATTATCTATGTGCAGCACACCATAATGGACCCTATTGAACGGATTAGCTGCCAAAATAATGGGTTTAGAAAAACAATTCCATAGCTTAATTATCAATTCTAAAGCTCCCCAGATTTACTTAAAAAGTAGCCTATGGGGCCTCCCTAGCGGCGCAATGGGTTAAGCACAGCACTATGAAGCTATTCAGAGCCACTGCAGCACGAGTTCGATACCCAGCCAGGGAGCTTCCCACATGGCACAGTAGACCTCTCCTGTCTCGCCCGCTGCTCCCCCCAGCAGTGTACTTCAGTCGATCTGCCTGTTCTGCTCCCCACTCTGTCTCTGATGAATCCTCTCACCACCCCACACCTCTGGCCTGTACCCCAGCTTGTACGCATAAATAAATAAATCTTTTTTAAAAAAAAAGTAGCCTATGTAAGAAAATACTTTGTATGTAAGCAGCAGCTGTGGGACTCAAGATAGTAGATGTTTCCTCACTACTCTAAAATCTGGTAAAAGTTCCTTCCCCTTTCACCACAAATAGTTGGGATGAGATATTTGTGTCCAAGGTCATGTTGAAAACATATTTTCGGGCCTCCCCGGTGGCGCAGTGGTTAAGCGCTGCGCTGTGGAGCTGTCGGCAGCGGCAACGCGAGTTCGACGCCCAGCCAGGGAGAATCCCACATGGCGTGGCAGACCTCTCCTGCCTCGCCCGCTGCTCCCCTCAGCAGTGTATTTCTGATCTGCCTGTTCTGCTCCCCGCTCTGGCTCTGGCGAACCCTCTCGCCGCCCCATGCCTCTGTCCTGTACCCCAGCTTGTATGTATAAATAAAAAATAAATCTTTAAAAAAAAAAAGAAAACATATTTTCACAGACTGCCTCACTCAGTCCTGATCTTCCAGGCATTACCATGCTCTCTAAAGAGAAGAAAAACACTGAGGGAGAGCTTGGCTTGTCCCCAGGGAATGGCAAGGCTGCACCAGGCAGGAAGCCCCACTGGGAAGAAGTTGAAATGGCCTAGAAAACCTGGCGGCCTACTGCACATGGGACTTTCATATCACGTCACATTTGAAACTGGCAACTGCCTGTAATTCACTACCAACCTGGTATGTGATACAGCCCAGCACTGTAAGACATTTTCCTCTGGGATCTAATCAGCCTGGGAATGGTCTCCCACTTTTCTAATGCTCCTGTTCTGTGGAGAGAATGTTCAGGGGATGCAGACTTTAGTTCCAATCGTGTCAGGCACTCCCTGAGGAAGTTCTAAGTTGTCATAGGGGGTATAAGACCTGCCTGGCATACTTCAAAGGGCAGGTGTCATACGGGAAGATAACTTCAAAAGTTAAAAGCACTATTACAAATATAAGATAGCAATGTGATAATAGAGGGAGGAAACTCCACTGAGAAGTTTGCAACAGAACGGATGGCTCTGTCTGACCCAGTAGTTTGCTGTCCTTTCTTTATAATCCACTGATTTCATTTAATATTCACTGATTAGGTGCCTACTATATGGAAGACAGTATGTGCACACAGAGATGAAGCTGTAGGTCTGTTCTCACATAGAGAGAGGTGCACGTTTGTGACACCCAGAACGTGGAAATATGGTAGAAGCAGCACTATGGAAATACTGAAGTAAGTAGTTTGGGGTGCGGGGTGGGTAGAGAGGAGAGGATCAGAAGCATCCTCATAGAGGCTTGGAAGACACTTCTTCCATCAGTCAATTTAACAGTAGTACTCGTAGAGGCTCTCTAGTTCAGGAAGAGACTTAGAGATTTTACATGGGACTATCTCAAATTTTTTCCTGAGCTAAGGCAATTTAGTAAGGGGGGAAAAAAGTCCTCACTCATACTTTCAGCAAACATTTATGGACTGCTAGGAACACAGTGATGACCAAGAGGACAGTCCTGTTCTTAATAATGAGCAGGGACCTGACAAGTAAATCAACACTTCTGGTCAGAGGAGGGGCACCCACCTCAGCTTGGCAGGGTGAGTGGGGCCATTCAGGGAAAAGTGTCAGAGGTGAAGGCTGCACTGACACTTGGAGGATGGCTGGAGGATGGTTGGTGGTTGGAGGAGAATTTCAGGCAGCGGGAATAGCACATACAGAGTGGGGGCATGAGAGACCAGGGAAAGTTTGGACACAGGAATAAAGGGGGAAAGGAAGATCCAGAAGAGCCTTATAAGCCACAGCCAATTCTGAAGATGATGGGGAGGGTATACAGGGTGAGAATGAGAGGGGAAGGCCTGTTGGTGGGGGAAGAGAGCATAGACCCCAGGGAATAACAGTAAGGGTTAGACAGGGTAGAAGAGCCCAGAAGCATCAGGAAAAAATTGTGTCTGCATAGTCTCCATTCTTTTCCCAGCAGACATGGGCTGCAAAATGTCAGCTAGGAGTATCCATTCCACGTTACAGATGGAGAAGACAAGGCAGTGAAAGAACAAATGCCTGAGCAAGCCACATGAGTGACTGAACTCGAGCTCAGCAATCTATCTCTCAGCCAAACTTATGTGCACTGACGAACTTCCTTTACTCTTAAACTCCTAGACCCATGGAAATAGGAAGATTTCCTTCAGTACCCCTTTTTCCTCACTTAGGCCTAATATCTTCAAGTGTATGGTTCTAGGGAAGGCTATAAGCCCTGGAGACAACTAAACCAGGTTAAGTTCGCTATACTTAATTCTACTTAACAACTCACAGCACAGTAAAGACAGACAAAGACACACATGCAGGGACTGGCGGGGACAGAGAGCACTTGGCTCTGACCCAAGAAATGGGTCAGATCTGAGATGTGAGCACTTGATGTCTTCTTCCTAGTAGGATGTCCCTCTGGGCTGCCTCGCTGAAAGGCAAAGGGGTGGATGAGTAGAAGGGTAGGTAGTGCAGGAAGGCCACAATACCCACTAAACAAACAGGGGGTGGGCGGGCTGCATGCACAGAGGAAGCAGAGAACAAAGACCTCTCACTCTTCATGCAAAGTCCACAGTGTGCAAAGGGCATCAATACTGGACATTTCTCACTGTGACATTTTGAAAGCCCAGCCTAGCTCTGAACAATGGTTACCCTCTAGGGACCATGGGTTGTGTGCCCCTCATTCAGTGATGGCTGGCATATCCCATGTGCTTGGTGAACTTGACCCTGGGCATGAGCCTCCCATGATGACTCTACGTCACTCTGGTCTCTTCCCCCTCTGAGAATTCCAATCTCAGATGAATGGAAGGATTCATTCTGGGAGCAGAAAAACCACTCCAGGAGTGAATCAGAAGGACCCAGCCCTGGTCCCCTTGCCAGCCATTGAGCCAGGAACTGAAAGCGATTGTGTGCCCAGGCACCAAAGCTGTTCCCTTCTCAGAGAAAGAGGGTCAGGGTCCACGCAAGAAATGACGCAGAAGGCCTCTAAAGAGGAAGAGAAAAGATCTCCGCTTTAGGGACAAAGCCACCCTTTTGGTTGTGACCTTCAGTCCAAGGAGGTGCCAAGATGGGGATGTACTGGTAAATTAGTTCTACTGGATAGAAAACCTCAGCTTTTTCTATACAGCTGTCAGTTTCAATTCTCTTCAACCTGATGGACTTTAGGAAACAGGCCCCTCACTTTTCAGAAAAAACACTTTCCACACACAGGAGGAAACAATGTGCCTCAGGTCATTCAGAAGATCATTTACCTTCAGTGCTCTCTGCTCAACTCTTCTAATGTGAAGAAAAGACCAATTCATTTTTTAACATTGTAAATACCAATCTAAGCAATATAAAACATCAGTGCTTTCTGCTTTTTACCTTGAGAAATTACACAAAGATTCCAAAGATTCAAGTTGCAGCAGGCAAGTGGCCTCAACATCACAAGGTCAGGGACACCCAGACTGACACTTTAAGGCAGCAATTCCTCTAGGAAAGGGAACTGCCTCTTTGCCCATCACTAACTAGGTTATAACTAGGTGGGAAAGTTAGCTTTTAAAGACTCCAGCCCTCTATTGGCCTCCTGGAGCAAAGGTGCAAGGAAAATGAGCCGCTCCTCGTGGGGCTTGTTAGGGGATTGCTCCAGGCTTCCCTCCACCTGCTGCTGCTGCTGATCTGTATTTGTCCATAAATCTTCTAAGAAGCAAGAGGTCGAGTGAGGGGAGAGCAGAAATGGTTTAAATTTTAGAGAGTTGTCCTTGACACTAAGTGACATCAACTGTTTGTGGTCAGTGCTTTAGTTCAGCTGACGGCCAAAAGTAAGCCTGCAAAAGCTTTCTGGAAAGATATGCTAGTATCTTCATTTATTCAGAGAAAGAGCTAGATTGTAACAGAATGACAAACAATCTTCCTTAATCTAACAGAACTCAAATTCCAAAAGGGTGGACTCATATTTGGGGGGCAGGAGGCAATGTATACATAAAACATGCTGTTGTTGGAGTCTCTGAGGTGTGGGGTTATGGAACGGAAGTCCTTGGGCCTGAAGGTGGTCCTTTAGGCAAAATAAACCAAATATTATGGAGTGTCTCTTATGTGCCAAGTATCAGATAGTTCCACAGCAATATACTACCAGTTCTGGAATTGTGACTTGACTACTCTGAACATCCTGGCTACTTTTCTCATGGTCTGAAAATTCCCATAATATTTAAGCTTGCTGTGTCTATTTTAGAGAAAGAGAAGTGGGTAAAGGGTCCTGGAAATGATTAAAACTACCCCAATCGCTTACTGGGTATGTGGGTGTGTAAACCTGGCCCCTTCCAAAAGAGAATCAAGTTTTTTTTAAGTGGTGCAGAGACTAGTCAACTGAAGGCAAGTGGGTTTTAATCAGTAAGCTGGGCCCACACTGCAAGAGTGAGGACAAAAACTCTGGCCTGATGGGCACGGCGGTGAGAGGACCAAAGGGGAGAAAAGCGCTTACTCCACCTAAAAGGCTATGAAGTGGGAACAGGGAAGTACCTCCCTCAAGCAGCTCGGATAAGATGGGACGGCTCCCTAGAACAGAAGTCAGGAAACGAGTCAGACACGGGGTCTCTGGCTAATGGGACCCCGCTCCACCTCCGGGTGAGTCCTGCCAAGAGGTGAAGGCTCCGGAGGGAGGCCCCCAGAGCGACCCTAGAACCGGGGCCAGCGGGGCCCCGCTCTGGGGCGGCGGGTCCGAGCGGGCAGACGGGCGGCGCGGGCGATGGGACCCAGATGGACGCAGGGCAAGGCACGTCGCGGGCCGGGGGCTCCAGCGGACCCTGCCGCCCGGGCCTCACTCACCAGCTCATGGTCCCCAACCTGGCACCAAAGCGGGGTCCTCAGCCGCAACTCGTCCTCGGGGATCACTTCCGGATTCAGCCAGTCTCCAGGATGTGACGCAAGGCCCGCCCCCTCTGCCCGGAAGAGGCGTTGGGAGGGCGGGGCCAGCTCGTTAACTCTTCGAGTGCCGTGAGCTTCCCGCGGAGCTGCCCTTGGCCGCCTGCTTCATGCCTTGGCATAAGCGCTTTGGGCTCCGCCTGTTGTGGGGTCAGGACGACGACCTTTGGGTGCTTTTTCTGCCGCAAACACTGACTTGTAAGATTCCCTTCCGCTAATGACACATCACTTAACCGGGTCATTGCTTAGTTTTTCTCTCTGTAAAGTGAGTAGTTTCTAATCCAAGAGACGGTAGCTGTAATTTTCTATTTGGGAAGGAGCATTGGACACAGAGTGTGAGGGAGACTCATGTGCACTGTGTGGTCTTTTGAATCTTTTAAATTCTGTATTGTGTAACTAACAAACATCCTTTCCCTCCTTCAAGATGGCTCAGGGCTCTGACTAGGTGCTTTCAGGTTGGAAGGTTCTGTGGATCTACTCAAGAGAAGAGGACAAAGAGTAAGGATTACTCCCCTCTACAGAACCCAGACGATGTGAATGATCCCTTCTTCCTGCCGATACATTTAACAAATATTCATCTAATGCCTACATAGTGCTAGGTCTTATGCTTACCTTGAGGCCACAAACATAAAAGAGAAGTAAGTCTCCTGCCCTGCGCTCTCCCAGAGCTCCTGCCCTGGGAGGAAAGGTAAATGGCAACTAAATAATAATATATCATGGGGAAGAAAACAGGTTGGTGTGGAAGCCTTAAGGGGGCCCTCACCAGCATGTGGGATTTGAGTGAAGGCTTCCAGGAGGAGCCACATTATAAGTCTTGAAAGTGAATCAGGCTTGCCAGGTAAATCTGAGCTGAGTCCAGGAAGAGGGAACTTATCTTGGCTGAGAGAGGATTGCCTTCCAGGCAAGCAGCTCACTCGCCTCCAGTCTCCTAAAGTCAGAATTGAGTTCCTTAGTCCCTTATAAGTTGCCTGAGTTCTGGGCTGTGTTAACTTCCTCACTCCTCAGAACCTCCCTGCCTTAGAAGAGAGAGGAGCAGGCGGTGAGATCCTTGTGGATGACTGCTGGACCCCAAGTCTTCTCTCAAGGAAGTCTTCAAATGGATCTCAGATGTGTTAGGGGCTGCCTGGGGAGTGGCTGAGCAATTAGAAGATCTATATGAATTGTCCTGACCCCCCAGGGCAGTGTGGAGGGTTTGGCCAGGAGGAGTAGGAGCCCTCAGAGGGTTGGAAGTCTAGAATTTGACTCAACGGTTGTTTTTCAATGAGGATGACCCAAGGTACGACACACAGATCACCTTCAACACCATGTTATCCTTCAGGAATCAGGCCAAAATGAGGACTTAAGCAGCTAGTAAAGAGAAGAGAAGCCACCAAAGGACTGCCTGGCAGAGAGTGTGGCGAGAGAAGGGACAATCCTTGCTGCTTTGCGTGGGGTGTGACGGGTGGTAGGGTGGATGCTGTGTGTTTAATATTTCCCCTGGAATTCCAGGACCCATGATGGCTACCCCACCTGGTCTGTCTTTCCCCATGCTTGTCTCCCTTAGTTATTGCCCCACACTGCTAAAGAATTTCCAGAAGTTTTAACTTAGGGAACTACCATATCCCTGGAGAAGTCTATTTCAGGTCTGGGGGGCGGGTAGCAGATACATCCTTCAGGGCAAAAATGAGGAGTCCAGGGCTAAGATTCTGGAGGAGTCTTGGGCTGTGATTCCATCTTGGACATGACTTCAGGACAAGTCACATCTCTTTTCTGGGCCTCATCTAGAAGATGAGTAGATGGATCACATTTCCAAAGGCTCCAACATTCTGCACCTCCAAGGCAACTGTCTTGTTGACTCTTGAGGCCCTTGGGGAAGAGGAGAATGGGGGAGGCATGTGAGGTTGGGCCAGGACAGAGAGGCAAGCCCAGAGAGGTGAGCAGGTCTGAGGAGTAGGGATGGCTTGGGGTGAAGCCAAATATAAATCTTCTGGGAAGGAAGGATTCAGCCTGAGGCCCAATTGGGGCTGAGCTGCTTATCTCCACCCTCAAATCCTTCATGTAGCCAGCAGCATCTTTGAGGCAGCTGGGAAGAATGCTGACCACCTAGGAGTCTGTCTGGAAAGGGCCTGCTCTGAGCTAAACTGTCTCCTTACCTGTGGCTCTTTCACTCAACAAGGGGCCTACCGGGCTGAGGATGGATGGTCCTGTGGCATGTGAGCCACGTGGCCTTGGTCCTTGGGTTGCTGAACACAAGGAAGCACAAACACCTCCCACTGTTGTGGAGAACTCAGCTGCAGGGTTTCCAGGCCCAAGGTTGGGAGTTGTGTCTCTTTTTGGAACTGAAGGGCAGCACAGCACAGGCTGATCCTGCCCTTTCAGGAGAAGGCTAGAAAAGAAGCCAATCCAGCATTTATGTGAAGTTCTATGGGGGCGTGTCAGGTTGAGGAGGATGCGCCCGGCTTCAAGTCCAGCGATGACTGCTTCTTCCTCAGAAGCTGGAGCCTGCAGCTGAGTGTTCAGGTGACAGAACTCTGCTTCAGTGGACAAAGCTGTTCACCAGACAGAAAGCAGCCCAAGGGCCAGCTCTGGCCATTGACCTCTCATTGGAGCTTTTCACTTAGAAATTGGTAAGCAGGTGCTTCCTGCTGACCCTAATCTCTGGGCTTATCACAGCCTAACCTCTCCCAGCTTTCCTCACATGGAAGTCTCAGACTAGCCCCGCAGTTCTTTCACCAAGTCAGCTACTAATCAGCTAAGGGTGAGGATTGCAGAACTTGGCTCTGGGCCATGGGGGGCTTCATTAGAGCAGAAGTGCTGAGACTGAACATCCTGAATGTGGTCAGATCCATGGGCTGAGCTTCCTTGCAGCCCTGAAGACCTCTGTGCAGCCTAGAGTGAGCCCCAGACATGGCCTACCTTCCCCTGCTCTGCACGTGCTCAGCAAGATGCTTCAGAACAACAGTCTCCTGGGCAGCTGAGGATGAAGGACATGGGAGAGGAGCTAGAGTGGCAGGAGATGGAGGATATTAGGGTGAGAGTTTCAGGTGGCAGGAAGCCCACATGGATGGCTCAAAGATCAAGGTGAAGTCTCAGACTAGAAGCTGGGTTGGCAAGCAGCAATCAGGACCACAAATAACTGTCTGGACCTTGGTTTGTCCTCCCAGTAGCTTGAGAAATTTATCTTCTCAAAGCCTCATCTTCCAGGATGTAATATAAAGAGTCTAAGTTAGATTCCATGTGTCAGATCAGATCTCTTGTTACTGGCTCTGTGAAATACCATGTTGAGGACTCTGGGGAATCTTCCTTTGGTACAGAAATTCTGGGATTGATTACCAATGTCTGCCTTGTATGAGTAAGGGAAAAGTGATGGTATATTCCACTTTATTGTTTTATTATTATTTTTTTATGAGTTAATAAATGAGCACTCATATGTACTAAGTATTATTCTAAGCAGCTCAAATTTAATCTTTACAACCACCCCCATGAGGTACGTACTACTATTATTATCAGCATGGAAAGCTGAAGCACGCATGGCCAGTAAGTGGTGATATGGAGATGCCCACCTAGGCAACCTGGCCCTGGGCCTTATGCTTTTTGGCACCATGGTGTACCAGCTCTCCATGATGGTTCCTGAGGTACCTGACAGTCTGTGACTCTGTCAGGGCAAAGTGGGGTCAGAGGCCAGCAGACAGATGGAGCAGGAGAAGCATAAGCACTAAATGGCTGGGCTGGGCTGGGCAGAGGGTGGGCCAGCATCAGGCACCTGCAGTGAATCTCACACCGGGCCTCATCCTGGGTGCTTTTATATGCTTCCTCCAGTTTGCAGAGCTGAGGACCAGCAGGTGGCAGCACCTGGCAGGGCGAAAGAAAAGGGCAAGTCCCCACTTGGCATGGAAGTCCTTCAGGGATCAGACAGGCCAGATGCAAAGAAAATGCGAACCAATGAGGGTGTGGAAGAAGGCTAGCCAAGGACCCCGAGGAGGAGGGCCCAAGCCTCAGACCCGCAGGAAGCTGCCAAGGCCAATGCTTTCTACCCAGTGTGAGCCTCCCAGCTTGCATTTCATGGTGCCTGCTGTGGGCTTTTTTTTCCTCCACTCTGGGAGAATGACTAACTTTAAGGACTAAAAAAAAAGTGTTTTGATTACACTGCCTTTTTACCAACTGGGAGCATTAGTCACCGTGGATTGCTGCAGATAACGGGGAAGGCAAGCAGCATCCCCCTCCTCCCCCTCCTTCTCCCTGATTAGCTCACAGAAGCCAGGGAGAACGGGTGCACCCAGGAGGGAAAACAATCCCCTCTGGACTACATGTGCCTCAGGCTAGGTCAAGGCTGAGCAGCCCCCGCCAGCTCAGCCCACAGCAGGAGGTACCCACTAGAAAGAGAACCTGCCCTGAGCCCACTCCCCTGGGCAGGGTTGGCTCTAGGTGGCCTGTCGCTCCAGGTAAATCCGTGGTCTCCGAACAGAGAAGTTTGACGAGGTCACTGAGGACATGGCTCCTGAGCTGGGCCACCGGTGGCTGCAAAGCTTGGGGCAGGGCCCCGCAGAGCCCACCAGGGCGTGATGTGGGGCTGGTGCCCAGGTTATGTGGGGTGAGAACTACTTGGGCTGGGGGGCTCATACTGGGGCTGAAGAGTTCCTGCAGGTACCCACTTTCTGCACCCTACACTTCTCCTTTCTCCCTCCATCCCCAAGGGTAGTGTCTAGTAACTTGGGCCCACCTTCCTACCCAAAGCAGCCTTCTTTGCTTCTGCCATGGTGCTCGAGGGCTGGAGAACAAAGGTGCTTGCCCAGTCTGGCCTATTGGCCAGGGAGCCAGAGAGGCACTCTGGGCCTTGGGATGGAAAGCGCTGGGGCAGGGAGGGATGTGGCAGGGACAGGCCAGAATATGAATCCTGTTCTTTGTCCAACCCTCCAGCCCATTCCCCTCTCAGTATGGCTCCACTTTGAAAGAAGACATTTATCTGAGTGGCCTTCAACTCCAGGCCTCTCATGGATATCTGTGTGAAGACTCCATGAACTGGGACAAATTACCTTTTGACTCTAATATGAAGAAAATGAAACATACTTCAACAACTCCCAGGGTCAACGAATTTCATTTTCACATTGCTGTTGCTGGTTCTCTTTTAAAAAATTATCCATGGGTGTTGCGTGTTCTTTGACTTCAAAAAGTTTATATGGCACAGTCTGGAGCAAATGGAGTTGAAAGAGGTGGGAGCAGGTTCTCAGAGGGAGAAGACCTGGCGAAGGCCCCTCGGTCCCCAGGGCGATGGCTGCAATACAGGCTACCGTGTGCCTTCCCAGCAGCCTGGACTTTGTCTGGGCTTTGGGCTCTTGGGCATCACACAGCTGCCTCTGTGCTCCCGCCCTCTGCCCTTTGCTGTTCCATAGTAGTAACTGCCCTTGCAGAGGCTCAATGGCACTGGGCAGAGCATTTTCTATGTATTAGATGATGTTTTCTTCACAGTAATTTGATGAGGCAGCGCCTCTAATGGGCTCCTTTTTATCAATGAAGAGACATGGGCCCAACCAATTGCCCAAGGCCGCTGAGTTGGCCAGGTGGGAAGTCTGAACCCAGCTGTCCGCACTGCCTTGGAGGAGAAAGGAGAGTAGCGAAGAGGGAAGGAGTGAGCATTTGTGGAAAACTGACTCTCGCCTTCCAGTGCTCGCTCCTCCCTGAGGAGGACAATGCGGTTTGGTGGACTTGACCGCAGGAAAGTCTACGAGGACATGCACACTGAAGTCCTCTTTTGGCAAAGGCCTGCTGCAGCCGCGGCACCTCCCGGAGGTCTGCCTGCAGCCAGGAGGGGTGCCCACTGCTATCAGAGGGTAACTTGGGGAGGACAGGCTTTGGGCTGACTGGGGGTGGGTAGAGAAATTACAGGACCTTTGTCCCCTGGCTGGAATAGCCATCTACCCCCAGCTCAAGCCCAAGAGTCCTGGGGTGCAGGGCTCTCAGGAGAGGGAATCTGGGCAGGTGAGTGAGACGCAGATGGCGGGACTGGGGGGACTGCCCTAGCCTGACCTTGCCCAGGCCTGGCTGCCCAGTGTCCGCCCCTGCTGCTGTGGCCGAGACGGCCCCCAGACGTCGGCAGGGCAGGTGGCAATTATCCCCAGCACTGATTACACCACAGGACTGGCCAGAGCCCCAAATAACCCAGCAGCTCAGCCGGTGGGAGGGGGGAGAGTGGTGAAAAGAAGTCTTGCTGGGGGGGAAAGGAACACGACTGGGGGTGTATGGGGTGACGTGTGTGGAAGGACCCAGGTGGGGAGGATTTCATATCAAGACTTCTGCCTTTCGGGCAGTTGGGGCCCCTCAAAGAAAGGGGTGGATTCCTGCCAGGCAGGCGGCCCTAGAGGAGCTGAATGGGGCAGGCACCGCTGCTCTAGGCTTCCTGAAGGTGAGCTCCTCAGGGGAGGAGCTGGCGGCCAGCACGAAGCTTCTGCCCCAAAGGAGGAACCAGTGGTGCCAGGCCAGTGCCCCCTTTCAGCCCTGGTCCACAGTACCTCTGGAAGCATCAGGAAAGAATCCCTTAAGAAGGCACATGGTGGGTGGGAAGAGGGTTAATGAGAATGAGGAGGGCACAAATGTTCTCTGCCCGGGAGGACCAGGCCAAGGTTCTGGTGCCTTCCAGTCCCTAATGTCCCTCCAGCTTCAGCCCCACCTCACCATGCACAGGAACGCACCCTCTGGGCCCCAGAGACCTCCCTTAGGGTCATCTTCAAGCCCAAATACAGGCAGGAAGCTTCAGGCTTTGGGGCCTGGAGTCCTGCAGCTGGGCCAGGGCCTTTGGGATGGGGTGTCTTGAGGAAGTTCTGAGGGGCGACTTGTCTTCCGGCCCCCTCATGTCTAACTGCTCTCCTCTCTGCCAATGTGTGCTGTGTCTGGACCCCCTGAAGTGTCAGATGGAGACACCTCGGTAGCCAAGACCAGCTGGTCAAGCAAGTTACGGGGTCCAGTAGGCTGGACTCTGAAAGTCCCGGGTGGAGTGAGTGGCAGGTTCCGGGGGCTCCCTGACACTGGTTCCTGTGCAGGAGCATGAATGCGCAGAATGGCCCCCTGCAAGGAAGAATTGCAGGAAAACAAAATGGAACAAGAGAACGCCCCCCCACGCCAGCATGCTCCCGTGCGTCTGGTGCAGGACACACTCCTCTGTGTTGACCCCCCCCCACTCTCAGAGTCTGCAGCCCCTGCAGCTTCCCTTCCTGCCAGCCAAGGGAGGGGACAGAACTGCGGCTGCCTCCCCCACACCCAGAAGCCCAGGCGGAGGGAAAAGCAGGGCAGAGTTGTTCCCAATATTTGCCAACTTGGGGACAAGGCAGGGTAGAAACCTCCCAGAGGACTCTGATTGGGGTTCGCAGGGACCCCCACCCCACCTCATGCGCTGCTCCTTCCCTCCACCTGGTGGCACGAGCCCATCTGGCAGCACCTGCTTGAGCGCCACCTGGGAGTTCTCCTGACCCAGGCCCAGAGGAGGCCGTCAGTGACTCCCAGCCGCCTCTCCAGCAGCTCTGCTAATCCAAATAAGATAGGGAAGAGGCAGTGGGAGGAAATGATAGTTTCGTGGTTATTTTCAGAAAGGAAACAAAAAAAAAAAAAAAGCAAACAGGAGCACACCCTGCAGTTTGGTACAAAATCTAGGAGACTCAGGGAAAAGAACCTACAGTTCTTCCTTCTTGTCCTCTCCCAGATGCTGGGAGAGAGGCCGTCTGGGCAGCTGGGGCCCTGAGCTGCCTTTCCTCCTGGGAAAGGAGGTGAGGGGCTCAGGGGCGTGCTAGGGAGGAGTCAGCGAGGACCCTTCCTACAAGGGCGGAGCACCTCTGTCTTGTGGGCAGTCAGGCCCACCCTTCGGGGGTGGACGAGTTGGAGGGCTGGGAAATTCGGGAGCTGGTGCTTGTATAGTGCAGTGGCGCATGTAGGATTGGAGGGCTGGGAGGGTGTGTTCCAGGAGCACAGCACAGAGAGCAAAGCTGAGAGGGGGAGGGAAAGCAGGCAAGGCCGTACTGGTGGGAGAGTTGAGTGGGGCTGCCGCGTGCGAGTGTGTGTGTGTGTGTGTGTGTGTGTGTGTGTGTGTGCAGAGTATGCGCAAAGATGGCAGCCCTGCACCCTGCTGCGCTCAGCTCAGGGTGCTGGGTGAACAGAGGACAGAGTCTGGCTGCTGTCCCCAGAGGGAAACTCGGCTGCAACCTTCACTTCTGGGTTTCCCTGGACAATGTGGGGTAGGGGGAGCATTGAGGGAGGGGGTGACCTGACTTCTTCAGGTTTTGTCTGCAGGCCTGTTCTCAGGGATTTTACTGACTGGTTTGGAGACTCCTGCAGGGAAGTCTGCAGAGAGCAAGGTTAGGAAGATGTGGATGGAAGAGAGGTAGCTGAGGAGAGAGCTGGGCAGGGAGTAGGGACAAAGTGAATGAAGACTCTCGGGTGGTGGCCGAGAGTGTTCTCGGGGTGAGAGAGGGGAAGCCCTGAGAGTGAGCGGACCAAAGGAAAAGGGAAATCAGCAGGCCCGGGAAGAGGCATCTCATCCTCATTTTATAGACGGGTCCTCCCAGGCCCAGGCCCAGAGAGGGTAGTTCCTGCCTCCAAGCTCCCATGGCCCGTCAGAGGGGGCACTGGAGTGCAGCAAGGGGCAGCAAGCACACCCACGCAGTCTCTTTGCTGATGGGGGGTCTATAGTGCTGAGGGCACAAGGGCCTACCCGGTGTTGTTCCGAGGAAGGGAAAATTAAGCTGAATACCAGGAAAATCCTGGTCCCACGAGGCCTATGGAGACTTGGAGGCTACATACATGGAAGGGAGAGAGTCTTCCCTTCCAGCCTGCTAAACCAGACCAAGCCCTGGGACCTGGGAGCGCTGGGGAGGAGATGGAGGTAATGACTCAACCCATCCAACACAGCTTGACCCAGGATGGTTGGGCAACCCAGCAGACGCTCCAGGGGGTGAGGGATGGAATAAGTGGGTGATGCTGGAGATAAGGGAGAGAGGGCGTGCCGGCAGGGAGGGGCTGCTGGTTCCGGGCAGCCTGTTTGGGAGGGGGATGAGGAGGAGCACACCTGGGCTTTGGGCATGGGAAGAAGAAATAAGGTTTCAGGATCTCCTGAGAGGCCTTCCCTGAGATGAGGCCTCAGGAGAGGCAGAGGCTCAGGTGGGAGGTTTGGGCTCCTGTCTCCATGTGGAGGGTTCCCAGCAGTGGAGATTCTCAGGGTGGAGCCCCAGAGGCAGAGCTTCTGAGCCCTCCAGTCTCTGCTGCTCCCTCTCCAGGGCAGTAGCTTCATTCTGGAGCGGGCGCCTTCTGGGGCCTTCCTGTCCACGTGCCACAGGCCACTGTCGAGCACTTCTTGGTTGAACAGGATCCCAAACCTGGGACCTGCCCCTAAATGATTCTATATGCTTTTCAGGAAAACATGAGGGAAAAGGGTTAAAAAGCACATTTCAGGAAACAAACCTAGCCATAGAACATTCCCCCTCAGACTCAGACCAGAAGGAACTAGAATTGGCAATGAGAGGCGCCAGGGAGCCACTGGGGACAGAGGAGGCCTATTATGAGCAGCAGGAAGCAGATATTTAAGTTAGAGTGAATGAGTATAAGGGCAGAGGCCTCTTCCTCCTCCTGCCCTGTGGACCTTGGTTCAGCACCCCCAGCCGTGAGGTGGAAGTCCACAGAACGGTGGTCCCGGAACCTCTGCCCATCAGAGCCAGAGGGACCGTGTGGGCCCGCCACTGAGTCCTCTCACTCTTCTGATGGGGATGTTAAGATGCAGAGAGGGACTGCTACTCTGACACACACACACACACACACACACACACACACACACACACAAACCCATACATGAACACACGCACACACCCCACATACACACAAACACACACATTTAAACACACACAGACACACACACACACAGCTTTGTCTTAGTGCCAGGGTCGAGACCAGAAGCCAGGTCTACTTATGTCTGGCGCAGGCGAGCTCAGGGGTACACAGCTCTCTCCTTATGACTTTCTCGTTGAATGCAAGTGATAGCACCCTAAGACCTAGAAGTTACAGTTTCTAGTGGCGACGCAGGAATTATTCCTGAGCTCATCGCTTCTGAGCCATCTGGACTCTGTCATTTTCTCACCTCACCCAGTAGGAACAGGGACAGTTCAGAGCCTGGCCTGAGCTCCGGCCCAGAGTATCTACACAGAACATTCACCTGTAGAAGGAAACAAAATCCCCAACACTCTTCAGGCTTTTGGGGTAGGCTCTTTTTTTTTTTTTTAAATAATTTTATATTCCAGTGATCCCTTCAACAGCCCCGTGGAGCAGGGCTTGTTCACCCATTGTGCAGATGGGAGGGTGCAGGCCAGACACACCCTGAGATCGCCCTGTGGCCTAACGCTGAGAGGCAGACATGCGGGGACTGAAGCTACAGCTTTGGTTTTTGGCTGAGTGGCCTGAGCTCTTCAACCAGCAGCAAGGGAGAAGCAGATGGGTGAGCAGAGTTTTGCCAGGGCTTAGACATGTGGAGGCCCCACTCTAAGTGCCCAAAAGGAAAAGGAGGTGGGACGGCTTTCCCTCTCAGCCTGCCATCTCAGGTTCTGGGCTAAGGAGCTGTTTGCTGGCACTTGGGGACATCAGCCTGGTGATGTTCTGCACGGACTAAGTTGGAGCCCCCAGCCCTAGAAATGTCTTCCCTGTTGCAAGGAGAAGAACCAGCCTGTAACACAGCGATGTGTCAGCTAGGCCAGACAACCTCCATCACGCCAGCTGGGCCGACTCCGGAGATGCCAAGCTGCTATGTCTTTTCCCCGGGCTTGTAGGCCACTGGATTTCTCTCTCCTGCGGGAAAAGGATAAGAGCGAGCAGCCCCATAAGCCACGAGGCGAACCTCCCAGGATAAATCTGCTCTACCCAGAGTCCAGTGGGATGATTCACACAGACTATGCACAGCAGCCTTTCGTAGGCTTAAGTACTTTTGTGGTTTTATTCTTATTGTGGGACCAGGGAGACAATTTTCTGAGCCCCTCCAAGAAGGCTCTCTCACTTCTCCCTACCTCCCACAGGGCTCTGGTTTAGGTGCCTCCTATCAGGGGTCACCATTATTGTGACATCAGGCCCAGCAAATTGAAATCATCTGTTTCCGTGTCTGCTCCTCTCCTGACAGAACCGAAGACCCTCTTGGGCAGGGACTGTGTCCTATTCCTATTATCTTTTTGCAAATCCCCCAGGGGTAGTCACCACACCTGCATGAACACAGTTTTGCTAAATTAATGCGTGAATTAATGACAGGCAAAGTAGGCTGGAAGGAGCCAGGAGGCCAGGAAAAGACAGAGACTGAGAAGGGTTTGTGGAGAGACATGCAATGGAAGATCAAAGAAAGAGAGAAGAAATTTTTCTTCTCAGGAATGAAACTGCTCAGACAAGTCTATAGAGATGAAATTCCAAGGCTGAGATTTGCAAGAACCAAGGGAGCAGAGAGCTCTCAGCAAGGAGTACTGCGGATCCAGTGATTTTAAGACTGTCCCAGGTTACTTGTTTGGGGCTGCGGGTAGGTAGGGGGAGCAGACGACCCCATGGAGGAAGCTTGCCATCTGCCAGCTCCTTGCCAAGGGCAAAACGCGGCAAAGCAGTCCCAGATGAGGGAGGGGCTGCTCTGCGGCAGCGATTTCTGAGAGACAAGCCAAGGGGGATTCCCACTCCAAGGCTGGGCAGCAGGAAGAGTCCTCCGACGACGACGTATTGGGAACTTGGCACCAAGGCAAATGTCAACAGGAAGAGAAAGGGTTCTCAGGCTGTGGCTCTCCAAGGAGGCAACTTTGTCTCCTTGGCCAACCTGGAATTTAGGAATCACCCGTAGCCTCTGAGATGACGCGGAAGAGGGAGATCACAGTCAGAGCAGTGGGGAGTCCGGCCAAGGAAGGGGCTTTGAGGGCTGAAGGAAAGGCGCAGGCTGGATGGGGCACAGGGTGTGGTCCCCGGGGGCTCATGGCCTTTCCCTACTGTCAGCCTAAGAGTGGTTTGCTTATTTTGGATGCATTGATTGCGCCATGATCTGCTCTCACATGGCCTCTCACATTCTCTACGGCAGACCCCCTTCCCTTCATCTTTCCAGCCACTCTGGCTCCGTCTTAGTCCTTGAATGGTCCAAGAGCACTATCACTGGGAGTGTATACTCGCTGCCCCCTGCCTGGAGCTCTCTTGGTCAGACATCCACCTGGCCAGCTCCATCGCTTGAAGAGTCTGTGCAAAGGCCTCCTCCCCAGGAGGTGACCCCAAACCCCCTCTATAGAATCCTCACCACCCAGCTCTCTCCAACTTTTTACTTTCCTGTAATTTTCTCGATCACACACATCGTAATCTGACACAATACCTATTTATTGGTTTGGTTTTTATCTGCATCTACCCTGGCCAAGGGAAGCTTTTGTTCATCGCTGTATTCTCAGTTCCTGGCAGGCCCTCAACAGATATTTAGCAAATAAATGGAGAGTCAGCACCTTTCCACAGAACCCTCCACCGAGAGTCTGGATCTGAAATCCTGGTTCTGCCCTTCCGGGATGTGTGATCTTGGACAAGTCATGGAGGGAGTGTCTTGAACTAAATGCCTCCCAAGTTGCCCTGTGACTCTATAGATCTAGAGGAGCATGGCAGAGGGGGTAAGATGAAGTAGAGGTGCTGACATTTATGATTCTCTCATGGAACATCACTGCCATTTAATCTCTGAATGGCACTTTTACTCCCAAACTAGGGTTGGGCAGGGGCAGTGCCACCTGCCCTGAGGTTGGAAGCTGAGAACTGGCCAGAAGGCCAAGGTCAAGGACTGATGACTAAGAACAGCTATAGGTCCAGGGAAGGGGGTGGGCAGAGAAGAGCTGTGGCTGCTGCGTTTTATTTAGATCCCTGATAAGGATCAGGAAGCAGGCAACAGCCAGATGACACATTAATTAACTTCGCAGATGATACTGGCTCAGGAAGGTGTTACATCCACCCATCTAAGTGAGATACAGGACAAAAGGACCTGGGAAGGGGTCAAGACCCAGTCCAGGAAGTAGCAACAATGCAGAGCAGCTGTGGCCAAGAGGGGAAAGGACTCGTGTTCCTTGGGCTGGGGGAGTTGGGGGTGGGGGCTGGGAGGAATGGGATCCAGTTTCAGAATACAGATGTCCAGTGGCCTGAAGGCGTTGGGAGCAGGGGTGACTGTGAGCACCCCCCCGGCCGTTTGAATCAGGCACTGCTCCCTGGTGTGGACAGAGTCCTCTTTATCGCATGTGCATTTGGAGGATGGGGAGAGGGGACAGGCAGGGGCCAAGGAAGAGAAAAAACATTTATGGAGCACCCACAATAAATCAGGAGCCATATACATGACCTCACCTGAACCCCACATCAGCAGTGATAAGACAGGAGGAAGATGAACTTCAGAGAGACCAAGAAACTTATTGACAGTTACACTGCAAGTGAGTGGCAAAGTTGGGGTCCAGATCTAGGATGGAGGTGGCGATTCCAAAGCAGGTGAAGGGTCCCAAGAGGAAAGCTGCAGTAGCAGTTGGGTTCTCATACTACCTTTCAATTTTCAGGGCAGAGACCTGAGTTGGTAATAAAAGCCCCAGAGAAGGCTCTCCTTAACCCCCCGGGCTGGCACGGGCACTGGGAGGCTTCCACCTTCCTGGCCCCACAGCCTGGTCTTCCTAAGCAGTGGGGAGAAGCGATGCGGAGGAAGGAAGACCTGCAGGCAGCTGGGCAACTTGGAGAGGCAACAGGCCGAGGGGTAGGCAGTGAGAGCACTTGCTCTCTGGCATTAGGAAGTCCAAGCGCCTGGAAGCCCTGCTCTGCCCTGACCACAGAGCTTTCTCTCTTTAGTAGAGACAGGAGCTGGTGCATGTGGGACAGTCACCTCTTGGGCTGAGCTACCCCAAAGGATACAGGACCACGGACAAGGGGGACAGCCCCTGTGGGGTGCCCAGTCTTAGAGATATCTTACACCTTTTCTCCAGGGAACTGAAAGATGAATCCTCTGAATCCCCTTTAGGAACTCAGTGGGCACCCCAAAGGGAACTCAAGTGTGTTGTTGGTTGGCTGAAAAAAGCGCAGCCTGCTTCTGGCTGCGCCCTGATGCCCCCGTGAAAGGCCCAAGGGAAAGCTGACTGCAGGTCCTGGGCAGGCCGCCCAGGCCAGGGCCAGCGGGAGGACGGGCAACGGCGCCTGCTCTGTGCAAAATGAGCAGGGCCCAGAGAGCATCACTGGACAATGATAGGATTGGAAGTTGTGGGGTGGTGGGGGCCCTCAGGAACAGGGTGAGCAGCAGACTATAGGAGCAGGGGCTGCTGGGGGCCCAGGGAAGGTGCCGTCCTAGTTCAGGGCCCTTGAGACCAGGGCAGGGTCTCAGTCAACCAGGGAAGTCACATGTCCCGGCCCTGAAAGAATGTGCTGGGGGAGGCGGGGGCGCTGGGGACAAGGCCAAGAGGCAGGTTAGGCAACACCAAAGAAACCACGCAGTGGAGTCTCACCCAGCCTAGAAGGTGGAGGACTTTTTTTTCAAGTAGCCAGCATCAGCAAGAACCTTGTATTCTCTAGTTCTTCTCGATTGCAGCCTCATGGCCATGGTTTGTTTGCATCAGCTCCTTAGTAAGGTTGCTCAGAAACCTTCCTTCTAGACCCCTGTGCGTTTGCTGGAAGGGAAGAAATGGTGTTTCCATGTGAGGGTTAGTAGGCAGAGGAGCACAGCATCCCTGGGGTCACACAGGGCAGTGGCAGGGACTGCCTGGGTTCCAGACCTCAGGCCCAGCAGCCATGATGAGAATGGGGAGTTGTATCTCACGCAGGAGAGTTAAGGCCTGGTCCCTCCTGCCTGGGATGCACATGTTAGACTCTACTGCTGATTGGGAAAAGCCTCAGCACACTGCCCCCAATCTTGACCCGCCCCTATTCTTGCATAGGGCTGTGAAAAGGACAAATGCTTGAAAATTCTAAAGATGGGTAGATGGGAACCTTTGAGCAAAAAGATGGGTGAATTTTAAAGAGCTGGATGCTGGGAGTTGCTACTGTGGTCAGACCAGGTCGGGGAGTGGTTGGTCTCCAGTGCTGCCCCAGGGACTGGTGTGCCCAGGGGCCCTGAGACGCTCTCAGATCTTTCGTCTTCCTTCAAAGACCTCATTTCTCTCTGCACAAAGAATGGTTTTTCTGAAAAGAAGCACTTGGGGTAGACTTTCAACCTCATGGCATCTTTTAGACAGTTATTTTCTCCCAGTTGTTAAGATTTGGCCAGTGTGATTTCTAGTCTTTGGGACCCACAGAGATCTCCTAATTTCTCCAGATTTATTATTCCAGAACACCAGCGGAGTCAGTTAAGGCCAGGAAAAGACAGCTCACAAACTCATCTATGACAAGCAAATTCTGGACTAGCAAAAGGAGGTCAGTCCATAAGCTGTTGCCCTTGTCAGAATCCACCTTGCTGTTCTTTTTTATCTACTTGTGAATAAGAGACACGCTCACTACTTCCTCCACCATCATAAAAAAAATATGCTAGTCCTGTGCCCAGTTCTCACAAAGTATCTCCTCATTTGTACCCCACCCCAGTTCACTGAGTACAATTTTGTAAAGAGTCATCACCTTAATGTGCCACTCCTGAGGTGTGTGTGTGAGGTGTCCTGTCCTTCACCCCCAAATCCCATACAGGTTGCTTGGAAAGAACTATGTCTCTGCCTCTGCTAGTTTTATCCTCCATTTTGCCCTCAGACCTCTGCTTGGCAAGCTCCCATTGATTCCTTCTCAAAATAACTCCCCCATCTCCTCACATCATTCCTAAGTTTCAGGGTTGAGTTTCCTTTCCTCATATTTACAAAACCCAGGCAGGTTGGGTTGCTGGAATGATACTATCTGGGACAGTCTTATCTAGCTACAAAGTGTGAATCAGAGATTACACCACACAGCCAGGTGGTGCCAGCCAGGCGGGCTGCCATATTGCCAAGTAACCTAGTGGTTGAACCAGGTTGGGTTGAGTAATATGCACCAATGGGAAATGAGTTTATTAATCATGTAGCATAGTATACTGTTGACGAAAGTATAGCTCTGAAGGCCTGGTTTGACTGGAGAAGGTGCGGGTAGGGCGGGATGTTAGCTATGAAGACACCCAGTGACACTATCTTTCTCTGCAAAGAGTCACTTAAAAACATAAGAAATCTGCATGGAAACATCTAGTTTAGCAAAGAGAAGAATTATATGCTCAGTCATTAGGACCTTTCAGCCATCTTGGATTTCCTTTGTTAGAAAAGGATTCTTCCTTGTGTTTGTACATCAAGTTACAGTTTGGAATTTTCAAAGTCTCATGAGGTGAGAGAAGGGAATTCAAGATGGCAGTCAGTGACCTAGAATTGTGTGGGTGTGAAAATTTAAGATTCCATACTGCATTCTCTTTATTGATCTCTCACTTCAAAAACATTCTTTTCTAAGGCCACAGTCCACCTTCTCCACCCAGGTCTGGCCTCAACTTCTTGGTAACTATAGCCAGCCAGAAATACCACCCACATTTTTCACAATGATGGGCCCACACTGGGGTGGCAAGAATAGTTTCTGAGCGGGGATGTTGTGCTACATTTCTGTCACTTTACTACAGGCCCGGTCAGCACCTTGATACTGAGACAACACCCCTCTGCCCACTATGTGGTGCACCATTTACATAGCTCAGTGTCATACACCAAGCCCTGAAACTTCACTGAGACAGAAATTTGCAAAATGCACAGCAAAGAAGCCCAAGTGTGTTTTGAGGTGGGCAGGCAGAAAGGGAGAGAGAGAACAAAGTTGTCCTAAGACTACTCTAGAACAAGCCTGTAGAACAAGGATGGAGAAGTGGACGCAAGATGAAAGAGGAGGATCTATATCTCCTCAAGAGAAACAGAGAGAGCACTGGGGCTGGCAAACAAACTAGCAGGGGAAGTTTCTGGTGAAGAAAGCTCATAGGATAGGGAAGTATCACTTTTGTGGGCGAGAATTTGTAAGATGTGAGGGGTAACGCTATGTATAAGATTCTCCAAATCCCAAATATTCTTTCTTTTCCTAAAAGCCTTGGATCCCTGGGTAGGTCATAAGGGCCATTTTCTAGTCAGGACCATCTTTCCCAGGCAGCTGCACTAGGCCTGGAGAATCTTGTCCACAGAACTTTTAAACCTAGTTTTCCCCAATTACCTGACCACAAAAGAGCTCCCAATCTCTCCACTTATCTTGCCAACCCTAAAGAACCCTCCTCAAGTCTCCACCTGTTTTTCAGGCTTCAAGAGCTTTAGTCAGTGTGGCCTGCAGGTCCTGACCCAGCGCTTCCTGTCACCATCAAAGAAATGGTGCATAAACCAGGAGAGCCCCTTCTTTCACTCTAAAATGTCCATTGGAAACCAGAGAGAAGGGTTGTAGAAATTCCCAGTCACTGGTCTGGACTCTCATGAGTTTATCTCATCTGCCCACCTAATCTCTCTGCCAATCTGAGTTTCCCAGAAGAGGGGAGGAGAGTCCCAGCCTCTTAGAACCACAGCGAACAGCAACACTGGATGTGAAACACCAGAACCCACACAGAATACTGACCAGCTTCCAACAACACCGAATTCCACACCACCACATTGAGTTTGCAGAGCAAGAAGGGCAAAAGTAGGCATAAGAACCTATCAAACTAAACACCAGCCAAAATCAAAACAAGACAAAAAACAGGCCAAACCAAAAACTTTATGCTATGAAAACAAGGAATAAAATAAGGAGATTTATAGGCCGGCTGATTGTCAGCAAACACAATATATTTACTGTATTAGCATTTGCTCACAGTGCAAATGGTACAACATTACACCATTTCAATATTTCGGTTTTTAAAAATGCTGTTTTCATTAACTATATTATATTGGCATAACAATATGACAAAGGAGCAAATGAAATGTTGGTGAAGAATTTCACCTTTTCACAATATCAAGCATATTTTTTTAACCTTAGTATAAGGTACTATAAATCCAAGAAATAAAAACATCCACAAAATATATTACATCTGGTTTGTCTTTTTCTAAGTACTCAACTTTATACAAAAGTCTTTCAAAAAATATCATTCCCTATAGGTTTTCCTGTTTAAAACCTGATTTTTTTCTCTCAGTTCACATAAGTTAGAGTGCATTTTCTTTTGTTGTTTTTTAAAACATGCAGACATATAAAAAATCTGGATAGCACAACCTTTTGGCAACAAAGTTATTTTTCTCTTAGTTTAGCTTAAATGTCTGAGAACAGTTTTATTAAAACAAAGGAAAACTCAGAGTTATCATGCAGTGACATGCATAAACCAGAAGGAGCAAGGAAAAAATATTAAAGGATATCTGATTCCTCCTTCCAGCTTGGAAGTGACCAAAATTTTTGCTTTTAATAATCATCACATTATAAAAAGTATTCAGCAAAATACTGTCTCTGCAAAGAAAGATTTTACCCTTCAGCTGAAAAAAAAATATGGGCCCTCCTGGCAAATTTCATCTTCTTTCCTTCTACAAAAGTCCAAGTACCTGGAAATCCACAATCTCCCTGCGCTTTGATTTTTCCCTTTCACTAACTTCTTTTAGTATTATTTATCCACCACCACCCCCCCAAACAAAACAAAACAAAACAAACAAACAAAAAAAAAAAAACCCACAAAAAATGGTGCTTTTTTTTTCTTAAAAAAAAAAAAAGGTGGGAAAAGCATAAAGTGACTTTAAAAACAGACATTCTGTAAACTCCAGACCTTTGTTCCTTCTCTCTGGGCAGCTTACTGACCACAGGAGAAATCACGCTAATAGGGAACAGTACATTCAGTCAAGACTGTGCTGGAAACTGTGTCCAAGAGCAACCTTCCCTACTGCTCCACTTCAAGAGCCCCGGTGTGGAGAAGGGCTGGGGGGAGGGGGGTGCCTGAGAAGAGGTGAGGTAGGGCAGGGAGAAGGTGAAAATGGGGTATGGAAAAGGTATGCCTCATTCATCAACATGGATTAATGCAAACATTCCCACCTATCTGAGGAAAATTTGGACAGAGATGTGTCCGTGTGTATGTCTGCATGTGTATGTCTATCACACACACACATACACGTAGAAATAATTTCAGCAATTCATTTCTCATAAAAATACATCATTTAAAGCTGAATACACCTACAAATTCTTTATTCCAGTGCACTGCACTGGATAATCAAGTACCTTAGAGATTGTATTTTCTAGGAATACATGAAGTGTGTATGCTCGATAGATGTAGACGTGTGTATACACACACACTGGCATATACTTACACACACCCTATACATAGATTTGATTTCTATCTGTTGTTTTGGTAATGACAAAGGACAAAATCCGGGCAGTTTTCTCATCAGTGGTGGGAAGGAGAAATGGGTATGTGAGAGAAAACAAAACGATGGCTAAGTGGGGTGGTTGTATGAGACCTGCCTTTCCGGTAAAAATTTTTTAAAGAGAAGGCTTGGAGGGGAGTAGTGGAGAATGAGAGCAGAGGGCAGATTCAGGAACACAGATTTTTAAAAGTAGGGCTGAGGGAATATATTTCTTAAAAGGCAGGTTCTGGGATGGTGCTCCTTCTCCCCGCAGATCAAACTGCCCTGAGGCCTAAGAGGCAAGTGCTCGGAATGGAGGGGTTCTGAGGGGCTAAACCCCAAGCAGCGGTAGCAGCACCGCGGCGGCAGCATCCGAGGCATTTCTGTAAGAAACATTTCCGAGCAGATGGAAGACCATCTCCTCCGGCCACGTGCAGGCCCCCAGCCTGGGACATTCCCCCAGCGCTTGGGGACCTGATATGGGGAAGAGTTTGGAGTGGACACAGCCCAGTTCAGCTCAAGAGTCTTGCACACACACACATACACTCGCGCGCGCGTACACACACACACTCACGCGAGCACGCACACTCGCGCGCATCCCCGCACGCAGGCGCGCGTGCGTGCGACGGGCAGCAAGCTTTGCGCTTTGGTGCGCTCCTTATCCCCTCCCCCTCTCGGGTCTTCGAAGGGGAACCGAGGAAGACGTGGGGGGGGACGGGACCATGAGGTGCTTGGGTCGGGCGAGGTTTGGGCCGGCCCGCCTTCGGTCCCCCCCCGCAGGTCCTTGGCGCGGCCCAGCGGCCCTTGGATCAAGGCGATCCGTACCGAACAAAGCGGGCTAGACGCCACCTTTCTGCCCCCACGCCTAGGCTGGGAGGTGTGGGGAGGGGCGAGCGAGGGGAAGGCTCCTCGTGCCCTGGCCCCCGACCGTTGGCCAGTGTGAAAAGGTGGAAACGGGGGACGTCTAAGGGAAACAAGGGACCTTACGTCCATGGAAAGGCCAGGGCGCGGCCCCTGCGCCTCCGTGGCTGGCTTTCCAGCTGCTTTAGACGAGCGGCCGGGAGACACTAGAGGGAAAAAGTGGGGACCTGGGAGCTGGAGCCTCAGGCGCAGGTGGTGACCACAGGGGCCAGGGACACCGGGGGCGCCGAGGACGCAGAGGGCGCACCCCCTTTCTCCGCCTTCTTTTCCTTTTGCTTGAGGTGAATCTTGGCGTGGCGCTTGCGCTCGTCGCTTCGAGCAAACTTGCGCCCGCAGAACTCGCAGGCAAAGGGCTTTTCGCCCGTGTGCGTGCGGATGTGAGTGGTAAGGTGGTCGCTGCGACTGAAGCTCCGCATGCAGATCCGGCATTGGAAGGGCTTGTGGCCCGTGTGGATGCGCAGGTGCCGGGTCAGCTCGTCCGAGCGGCTGAAACGGCGGTCACAGCCCTCCGCGGGGCATGCGTGGGGCCGCTCGTGGAGCGGGGTCTTGCTGGGCCGGTTGGGGTACTTGCGGGGCCGGATGGGCTTGAGCGTGAGCGGCGGCTGGGGCAGGCTGCCGAAGCCGGGGTGGATCTGCTTGTCTTTGAAAGCCTTGATGGTCTCCAGAGGAGTAATAGGGGGCGGGTTGACCCGGATGGGGTCCATGCCCTGGAAGGGCTTGTGCTCAGGGATGGAGCCCATATCGTTGGGGTGGTGGTATATGTTGTAGTCAGGAATCATGGGGAAAAGATTGCTGTCCAAGGCAGGCTTGGCCGATTGGTAATCCTGGGGAGAATAGGCGAGCCCGGGGTTGCCCTGGGGGTCGTGGAAAGACACAGGCTCCGAGTAGAGATCACTGCAGTTAGAGTAGGGGGGCAGCGCCGGGTACATGGCCTCCACATCGCCCTGCGGCGGCTGCACCATGCTGGCCGTGGAGGTCTGCGTGCTGAGCGCCCCTGAGGCCGGGGGCACCCCCAAGATGCCGGCGCTCATGAGGCTAATAATGTTGTCCTGGCACCAGTTGGAAGGGGAGTCGAAGGCGAACTTTCCCAAGTAGGTCACGGTCTTATTGCCGGGGGCTGGCTGGAAGGAGCCCGAGTAAGAGAGTTCCGGGTTGGGCTTCTCGTTGGTCAGACCGATGTCCATCACATTCTCTGCGGAGAGCAGGGGAGAGAGGGGAGGAGTGAGTGAAGTCGAGCTGGTTCGGGGCTCCCGGACTGGGGCGCCTAGGTCCTTGCCCAGGTGTGGAGGGTGCGGCCGGGTGGAGTGCGCAGCGCATGGGGTAAGGAGAAGGCTGCGCCCGGCGCAAAGCGGGCGGTGCCGCGCTCCCGGGCGCAACCTGGATACAGCAAAATACTACGGATCGGGGTGTGGAGTGGCTGCCGCACACACATCGCACACGCCGCGCACACACTCACGTATCTCACACACACACACACACACACGCGCGCGCGCGAGAAGCATTGTTGTTCTTCCCGAGGTGGGGCGGGAGGTATCTGTAGCTACAGGTAGTTTCAGACCCGCAGCGCGCCGGGCTCTCGCTCTCTAGCGCACGCAACTCGGCCTCTTCCCCTAGCCCTGTCCACGCCGGGACGCCGCACCTTTCCAGCAGCGACGACCCCCCGCCCCAGCACTACGCTAGGGTAGCTGACCCCCAGTTCCAACGCTTTGTCCTCCGCGCATAGAGGGGTGCTGCCCGCAAAGGAATCTCTTCAGCCGCCTCCCCCGGCCCCAGCCTCCACCCGGCCAGAAGCAGCTTTCGACTCTCCGAGAAGGGGAAAAGCCCAGCCCCAGCTAAGGAGGGTGCAGGGCGGCAGAAAATGGGCCCTTGTCTCCGTGCCAAGCTCCTAGAACCAGGAATCGCCCCCCGTGGCTCCCCACGCCGGTGGGCCCCTCTCCCTCTCCCCGCCGTCCCCACACCCCCCACAGCTTCGCTGAACGCCCCGGAAAGGCAGCGTCGCAGTACCTCTCCCACCGCGGGGACTCCACGCCGCACATGGCTCCATCCCGGGTGGGAGGCTGAGGGAGTAAGGGGGGAGAGCGCGGGTGAAAGGGACGCAGGGCTCCTCCCGGGAAAGGGGGCGACAGCACCACGCCTTTCGCGCAGCCCGGCGATCGCGCCCCTTAAGTGGAGAACCCCAGAGCCGCTCGCACATACCTCCCTCTGGTCGGCTGCTTCCCCCACCCGAGCGAACCGAAGCCTCTACCGTGGCGTCGCCAACCGAGCCTTCCCGATCCGGGAGGGCGGGAGGAGTGGGTGGGAAAAGCAAGTCGCCCCCCAGAAAATTCCCAGCGCGCCCCCCGTCTCTTCGTCTCTCCATCCATCCATCCATCATCCCTCCATCCGTCCTTCGCTAGCTCCTTTCCTCCACCTCTTCCTTCTCCCTTCCCTTCCTCGCCGCCTCACCGCCGCCCTTACCTGTAGCCATCTGATTGTAATGGGCTACCGAGTCGCTGCTGCCAGAGAAGAGGTTGAGCGCGCTGGGGATCTCCTCGGGGTACAAATTGTCAGGCAGTTGGTTTAGCAAACTGCTCATGGTCACCGGCAGCTTCTCGGCGAGTTTGC
>PVIJ01002871.1:133165-148731 GCA_004024925.1 Scalopus aquaticus | reverse complement strand
TAAATGATAGAGACTGAATTAAAAGCAATTCCAAGTCCATCTAATTCAAAATGTAACAGCTCTCATACTTCCAGATTGCCCTTTTTTGTATTTGTTGTCTTCTGATTTTGTAGCAGCTACATGTATATAGACCAAAAATATATTTTTATTACTATGTATGTGTATATAGGTTTGTTTATTGTTAGATTATGAGCTCTTGAAAAACAAAAGCTATATTCACTTCCGTGTCCCCAGTGCCTAGTATCATACCTTTTAAACATGCTTTTAGTTGATTCTTAATAAGTCATTGATTAAATTAAATTAAATTAAATTAAATAATTGTGGAGATGATTATTGTTTTGAGGAACAATGAAACTTAAATGAATTACAAAATATAAAGCAATTTTAAGTACATTTAAGAACCAATATATATGAATTAAACAGTATATAAAGAAAAAATGCTGTATGCATTTACCACTTTGTATCTCATGAATTTTAACTACTAAAGGAGACAATATGTCTCTAAATGTTTGATATAAGTAATAGCCCAGTGTTCTCAGGGCAAAATTTTCCAGTTATATTATTAATAGGATTTCACTTTGCTTTGGATTCAGACTGTCCTTGGCCAATGTCATTATTCAGTCTTTCATCTTGAAGTCTCTATATAGAGAAATCTCTTTGGGATCGTAACTCCTACAATAATGGAAACTTCCAGCCCAGATGAAATGGTAAATTTTAAGGAAAGGGATCTCCTAGGAGACCTCCAACTTTTGATGAGGTCACCCTAACTCTATATTGATCAAATATATCTGCTATAATGAATTCTAGAAGTCACATTTTCATGATAAAATTTCAAAGACTAAAGAAAGCAAGATGGAGATGTTATCATCAAAGAAATTTGTTATGTGAGAAAAGGTTGGAGAAAGTGAAGGTATGTACTCTGGTGATAAAATTTAGGAGAAATATTTGCAAATATTTCCGCATTCAAGCATTTGTATCATGTTTATAGACTACACAGAACTGCTTACCTCATACTTTTTTCTCTATAAATTGGCCTTCTTCTTCCCTTAATATCACATAGTTGCAGCAGGAACAGCCAGGCTCCATGGCATAACCTACAGACACAGTAGATTTGTTCATGAGTGGAACCGATACAGTCAGAATTATGGGAGGGGAACGCGCGGAAGAGGAGAGAGAGAAGAAGAAAAGGGGAAGGAGAGGGGAAAGAGAAAGGGAGGGACTGAGAGAGAGAACATGTGCACAGGTTAAAGCACAGATGAGAGACATGAACAGAATCTTAATGGTTTTGAATCTCTGATTCTAGATCATTCCTGAAGTCTAATGCATTTGTACATTTTTGTCTTTAGGTCCCAAAGAAAAGTTCTGCATCCTTTGTTTCAAATCCCCCTTTTTTCCTAAGCTAGCTAAGAAAGGTTTTAGTTAGTCACAGATGAAAAAAAATCCACATTAATCTAGTTGTGACAAATAAAAGAAATTGGACTTTCTTCCTGTTACCACAGGGAGGTAAAATAAGGACCAAAGTTTGGAAATTATGAAAGAGCAAACAGCAAGAAAAACACACAAAAGAACTTTATTGTAGAGAAATGCACAAATGTATTCCTCTATGAGCTCTCTGTCCTTGGCAGCATGAAAGTAGGGCCTGAATCTTGCCCTAATAAAGATGTAGTGGAAAGATTCCTGGTTCCCAGGAAATTCGATGAGGTAATCTGTTAGATTCTTCCAAGTATACTCCATGAGGTCTCGTGGGGATAAGTTATCAGTCATCTTCAGCTCTCCTGTTGTCCACCTCAGATATGAAAATATGATCTATCTCCTGCTACTTCTCTAATGTCCCCACCCCCATTTCTGGTAGTTGAGATCCACTCTGTCACCATTCTAAAATTTTAGCACTTGGTGGGATGGAATATAGTAACTATGAATGTTAAGGTGGTTGTGAGAACTGAGAAGGAATTGTTAACCTGGTGCTGGTAGGTCAGTAAGATCTTAAAAGAGAGTGTATAGGGGCTTGATGAGAAAAGGCTAATAAATGAATGAAGGGAACAAAAACTGGCGATGGCTGCGAGGACCTGCCAGCTCTCTGAGCGTATACTCACTATAATCAGCATCTAGGCAATGCCTGTCAAACAGTATGAATTCAATTAAGACACTGAGTAAATAGATGGCTAAGTGGATAGATGGATGGGTGAATGAAGGAGTGAATAAGTGAGAGGTAAAGCAGTCAAGACATTTATTTAAGACTATTTTTTTTTTCATAGAAGAACTGTGTTATAGGCCAGAGGTATGGGGCTGTGAGAGGATTCACTAGGGCCAGGGTGGGGAGCAAAATAGGCATAATTACTGAAATACAATGCCAAGGGGAGCAGCGGGCGAGACAGGAGAAATCTGCTGTACCAAGTGGGTCAGCTCCCTGGCTGGGAATCGAACTCTGGCAGTAGTGGTAATAGTGCTAGACTTAACCCCTAGACCACCAGGGAGGCCCAGCAACCAAGACATTCAGTCAAGAAAATACAAGAGGAACTGAACATAAGAATTAGAACTAACTTATAGAACTGAGAACAATCAATTTAAAATTGCATCTTTTAGAATGAATTATGTTAGAAGAATTAATTTGCAATCTCAAGGCTCCAGTCACTTGGTTTCAGAAGACATTGTTAAGTTTAATTACTAATATAGAACCCTTAATACCTTTCCAAGTTCCAGATATATAAGCCAGAGAATTCCCATTACAGTCACATAGATTCTTCATCACCACAGCTCAGACACATTCCCTCAGAGTATTAGACTCAAACTAACAAATGTTACTTCCATGTCCTTCAATCTGCAGCAAAATTTAACTGAGGGAGTAATCTCTGAACAAAACAAGAGGTTTGAAAACAATTTTGATGGCTGGAAATAAATTAAGGCGCTTAAATGCCCATTAAAGTCAGTGAAGAGCTTGAGTCATGCTGGCAAGAATATAGAAATCAGGCACTTTGGAATCTGAAAACTCTTGAGTTACATAAGTGACCTGAGAGTGCTGGGCAGAGAAGTCTCAAAGTGCCTTGTTCAAATCCCCAACCAGAGCTCAGGTACTATGAAGATGGGAAGATAGCCAGCCTCTTCTTCCCCTCTTCATACGTTCAAGCTCGGTTTAAGGGATTAGATTTCCTCTTTTCTATTTTCATTTCAAGCCCTTGTCCCATTTTCTTGTCCCATTTCTTGCCTGAAGCTTTGGTGCTCTGGATGCCATCTTACCATGTGTACTGAGCATTGAAACCCTAGGAAAATAAGGCAGAATAATTCCTTTAACCTTGGACAGCAACATGCTAATCAAAGCTCCCACAAGCCAAGTCATCCTGTTTATATCATCCTTGATTTTTTTCGGATCATCCATTCATGTGATTTAAAAATATACCAAGTCTTACATTAATTAGATAAAATATTAGTCTCAATGTTGGGAGGGGCTCATGGGACAATACTTTGTTTTGTTGGATCCATTTCACAAAGAGGAATTATATGCAGAAGGCATAAAAGGAGCCTGTATCTTTCACTGGTGCTTGCTGCTAGTAAAAGACTGACTCACACACTGTGAGAGGAGGAATGGCCCTCTGAGAGCTGGTTGCACCACCAAGATGAAGCAGAGTGAATCACTGAATGATTTTTTTAAAGCTCCTATGTGCCTATGGAAGTGGCTCTTTCAGTTCTAGATAAGTCCCGATTTTGATTACTCCCTCTGATACCACATCATTTTTCTTCCATTCACCTCATTATGTGGAAATTTACTCATTCATAACCAACCTTGTTTCAAAATTAAAATTAGAATTATTCATACATACATTTCCACGTCATTACCACACACTCGGACACATACATGAGGTCTTGTGTCATAAAGAGAAACTCCCTTGTCACCAAATACATTTACTCAGCAATCGCAGTAGATCCACTCAGATTTGTTTCTAGCTCAATTCCAATTGATGACAGCAGTAGAGAGTGGTGTTCATCTCCATACAGTTATTCAGGGAGCCAGGTTCCTTCCCACTTGTTGTTCCACTATCCTTTGATACCTTTAGTGTCCTCTGCTGTATCTTGATATCCAGGAGATGAAGCAAAAGAGAGAACATGGAGGATGTACATGAGACTATTATGGACCAGAATGGAAGAGATGTATTCGCTTCTAACCACAAGCCACTTCTATGGCCCAGCAAATTGCCTCACCTAATACAACAGAGGCTGGGACATGTAGTAACTGTGTGCTCAGGAGAAAAAGAAAATGGGATTGGAGAAATGTAACCATCACTTCCACATCTAGTCACTGAAGAACAGTGATAATCCACTAATTACACAGTATTATTGAATGCATACATTGTACAAGTCACTGTGCCAACTACTTTAAATTTATTACTTCATTAATCCTTTCCAAAAACCTAAAAACTATGTTTCATTATTATTACTACTATCTTACAAATGAGGATGCTGAGGCTGAGGAATTAGGTAATTTAATCAGAGTCATACTATTATTTGTGGCACAGAATTAGGAATGAAGCCCAGAGTTTCTGACATAGAGTTCTGCTCCCACAGTCCAACAACCCGAGTCTGTGGCCATCTGTCCTCCAGTCCCCTAGAGAGTTCACATTTTTGCTCTGAGACCTGTGTCAGTCACTTCCTAGGCCACCTCTTTTATGTGCTCTTGCTGCTGCTAATGTAGCTGAACATCATGACTAACCCTTGTTTCACACCAAAAGACAATAATAAGTCTTTCAGAAGAAAAGCAGAACAATCATGTTTTGAGTTAAACAGAGAGGCCTTAGCTTTCTGCTTTTAGCAGAATCTAAGCTCAGGTGATTCTGTTTTCTTTCCTGGTGCAGGTATGATAATATATAGACTGTGATTTAGTATGTTTAGTAGGGAGAAAAAAAGTCACTTCTGAACAGTTAGGAAACCAAGATACCATCCATCATGCACCCTTTTTCCCACCTCCTGAGCCTCTTCTGCAGAGAAGGTGTGCATCCTCTGCTCTCTGTCACAGGTCAAGGTCCTTCTTCACTGTTTTTTAAATTCTCTCTTCCTTTCCTCTTTTCTCACACCCCACTGCTCTTTCCCACAACACTCACCAAAAAACAACAAACAAAAATAAAAATTCCATCTGGGACTGCAAGGAAGTCTTTCTGCAGTAGTCTTTCGTCCTCCAAATTTCCAAGATCAAACCACTTATGCAAGGATTACATAGGTGCAAACATGAAAAGTAATAGAAAAACGATAAAATGATATTAATTCTAACTGCTATAACCTAGATGCTCTGGAATGGTCCTTAAAATAGTGTAAATGGTGTGGAACCAATGCTGAACAACAGAAATTAGAAATGAAAAGGAAAAAGTGGTTGCAGCTTTTGAACTAATTCCCTGGCTCCCGTCCTCCTCCAAATAAAGCTGGTGGAGCCTGGGGCCATGCGATTTCAAACCAGTTAAGTGAGCCTGGAGCATCCTCCTAGGACAACTGAAATTCACTGCAGGCTCAAGAGAGATCTTTAATGAATTCAGTTTTTGGACTCAAATGCAAAAGGTGAACCCACATAGGCCTCTCAAAACCTTAAGCTGTTGAACAGGCAAGAACAAAAGCTCACCCAAAAGCCTCTTTCAAACTGCTCTCAGCTGCAAAACTTTTTTTTTTCCCAGATACACCTGCTTTTGAGTAATAGCAAAGGCTTCTCTGTTTAAACTCAAAACATGATTTTTAGAAATCATATATTGTGAAAAAACACTAGTCTCATACAGTAGATTGTTTTTGTGTGATTCTTTTTATACCAATCAAGAGAAAATGAGCAGAATTTTAGGTATTTGTTAGCTGCAAATAAAATCTCGCTGATAAAGAGCAGATTTGATCATCAGAGTGAGGATTTGAACCTGAGGAGCAGTTCAACACATATTAACTGCTTCAGCAAATAGGAGTTGGAATTTAGCTTATGTAGTAAGGAACAGTGAGTCATTGACATTAAAATGTAATTATTTTTGACAAGGGGAGGCTCCCACTTCTAAACTGTCAGAACCTCCCGTATGCTTCCTTCCTCCAGCATCAGAAGGCAATGCAGGATTTATTGTCTTCCTTTATAAGGAAATGCACCCCAGAGAGGCAAATACTGGGTATCCACTGTCAAATTGCCTTTATTTAGCTCCTTGGTCTTTAGTGCAGGTTGAGAGACAGATTTACCTCAGGCTACAGATTCTTGCAAAGGCTACAAGGTGGAGGCTGTTCTAACATAAGTCTATGCAGATGGCTTTACTCTTGCTTTCCAGACCAGGCAGGAAGAGTCCCAGATAATTTTACAACGTGTTCACATATTTTAGGAGGAAACCATCATAACTGCTTTAAGTAGACAACATTCTAATAGGGCGTCAGATAACACTATTTACTGAAGGGAGGAAAGAAAACAAAGCAAAGTTTTAGCAGCCTAGTTCCTTAGTAATTCTTTAGTAAAGATCTACACTCGGGAATCTAATTGACTGAAGGGATTTTTTTCATAAGGAGGTCAAAATGTAAAATAAACCACCTCGGATGTATATTTAAGGATCCCAGCTATTGCTGTTTGGGTTCTGCTTCCCTAAGCCAAAGCCATTTATATCCCCCTTGGGGACAGGAAATGCAGTGCTTAAGAACACAGTGGGCAGCCACAGACCTGAGTCAGGATCTCAGCTCTGGCCTTCACCAGTCAAATGGTAGATCAGTTTGCCTTGAGGATGCCATCTGCTAAGTGGAGGTAATAATACCTATCTTACAAGTCAGTTTTAGCAAGAGTGATGTTTGCTTGTCTTGTGTGTGTCCCACTCCTTCACAAATGGAATGGAGCAGCAAAAATTTAAAGAGAAGTAGCACAAAACAACAGCCACTAGATAAGAATACAGATACTACCTAAGAGGACCATAGCTCTGGAGAGCAAAAGAAGGAGAGAGAATGAGGGGGACTCCAGGACTCCCAAAACTCTCTGTTCTAAATGGGTTCTGCCATCTGCTGCATGAAGACAAAACATATAGTAGTGCATAAGAATTTCAATAAAAGAACTTTAACGGAATTAGTGTGTGATAGAGAGAAGAGATAGAATATAGTTAAAATAGTGTCCAATTAAACACCCTAAGTTACCCATACCCTCATGGGTAAATGCCCAGCCAAACAGCGTTGGTCCAAGGCAGGGCCTCTGAGACCCCAAATTTGCCACAAGTCTAAGGCACCTTCTGGTGGGGACCCATAGGAAAGGGGCAGAAAAGGTCAAGCAAGTCTTGTACGAAAGGAGCAAAATCAAAGCACAAATCAGAATAACAACCGCCATTGTCAGCTTCCCCACGTGTCTCTCACCCATGAATCTCTTCCAAGTGTTTCTCCATGTCTCTTCCACGAGTCTCCTCGCATGTCTCCCAAGTCCCTGGTGCAAGTCCAAAGCTGAGAAGCAAGTGAACCCTTCTGCACACATCTCTCTCCTCTTTGTCTCTTGCAGAGCCCACCTGCCTTCCATGTTATAGACCTTCACCTGACCGTTCTGTTCCACCCCCTGTGTCAGTATAGCTACTGACAAGGTGGCTATATATAAATGGGACCAGGATACATGTTACCTCCCCCTTTTATGGGGATGCCTCTGCTACAGCTTGCCTGCATTTTCAGCATCCAGAATATGGTAGAAATATTAAGTAAATGAATGGAGAATGCATACATGAATTACCATGATTATCTTCTAAATGTTTCACCAAATTCTGCAGTTCATAGTGAGCCTTTCTCTAGCCAGTGTGCTGATGGTTAATATATGGAAATTCATCTGCTGTTGTGCAGGGACTGGTGGGAACAGCTAAAATACATCTGGCATCTTGAATCTGTTTCATAAATTCTCCAGAATACTGAAAAATGCCTATTTAAAGAAAATATATTGCCTGATAAATATGCATTAATTTTTAAATGAATACATGAAGATAACTGAGTCTGATTTAATTAGTACCTGTGTATCTATCCTTCTCTCTCTGGCCTCATTTGCCCCCAAGCTAGCTCAGGATACTTTTCTCATTATATCCTGGAGCTGAGGGAATCTGCTGAGTTGAGCCGAAAACAGACCGCTTTTGCCGTTTCTCTTCTCTGCAGACTGCAGGCCTAAGGAGATTGGCTGCAGAAACAGGAGAGCTGCAATGCAGTATTTTCTTCTGGAACTTTGAAGCTGTATTAAAGATTTCAGACATACAATGAAAGCATATTTGTTTTCAATGTTCAGATGCAATTTAAATGGGAGCAGTTAAAGGAGGCAGATGAATTAGTGCCAACTCAGTAGCCCCTTTTTGAGGTGGCCAATCATAATGAAATTTTTGCTAAGTTAAATTATTTTAAATTATTTTACCATCGCTGTTTGGCTGGGCATTTACCCATGAGGGTAACTTTAGGTCCCCAGACAGTCTACTGGTAATAACTGAAACCTATTAATGCCATTTCAGGGAGGAGAGTTGGGGAAGGCAACAGTCCATTAAAAACAACCAACTCTGAGCTATCTAGTTTCAGAAAAGGAAAATTGATAAAAGACTAGGATGGAAGACACAACAAAACAATGGGAAATTTTAAACTACTTCTCCCTTTTTTTTAAAGGTTGTTTTTCTCAGTACTACTGATGTTAAGCAAAGGGTTTTGGAATTCTCACCGGGAACTTGCATTGTTCAGTACAATGTTGTTCCAGGTCCTGTCCTGCTTCTGCCCCTTGTATTTGGGAGGAATTCACTATCTTAGGCTCCAGTCCATTCTTTTCTTTCTCTTTCTTGCCAGTACTCTCACAGGTTTTCCATGAAATTTTCTGGTCTCATTATAAAAACATCTGCCAACATCAACTAATAGAATATACCTTAGGCCCAGTTCCAAAGTCCAGTTTTTAGAAATCAAAAGAGAGTTGAGAGTAAGGAAGAGGAGCTGCAGTATCAGAGTGAAATGTCGTGGGTACAATGTGAATGTGCTAGAGGAAAAAAATACTGCTTTCCTTAGCTGATCTTCCTTTTAGTGTTTTTTTATGGGCTGGTATGGAAAATGGAGTTTGATTCTGCCCATTGAAAGGTAATATTTGGGATCAATAGAAGATTTCATTAACCTTCCCAGCCCCTTAGTAAGATAAAGAGGCAGCTATATGAACACGACCACAGTAAGAAACATGGACAAAACAACTTGATGAGTGAAGCAGGAAACAACACTGTGTGTGCCTGTGTGTGTGTATATATGTGGTGAGTGTGTGTGTGTGTGTGTATGTGTGGTGCAGATTTAGAGCTAATGTTCTACTGTTTTTATTTTTCTCCTCTACAACTTTGTTTCTCTTTTCTTCCCTTCTTGACCTTTCAGAAGTGTTTGGATGTATATTTTTGGCTACATCTATTTATATTGTACGTATTTACATATGTGCAAATGTGTGTTTACACACAAACCTCTTATAAAATCCTTGACTCTTATCAGCACCTGTCCATTTTCTGAAATCTATAATACCTTATTAGAGAATAAGGAGTTAAAATGTCTTTCCAAAATAGTCGATCTTTGTTTTCTTCCTTTCCTGCTAACTTTACTTTCCTCTTCTGTCATCTCATAACTGGTAAAACCCTTACCATCAAGCCATCAAGCCTAGTCTGTGAAATTGCTTGGTTAGCTAACATTACCCTGCACTCAGGGGTGAAATGTAGAATCCTTAATTAACCTGTACCTTTTCTGCAAGAAACTAGACTCTTTCATTCCTGACCATTAGATTCTAACTTCACTTCCCATAACTAATATCCAAAGACAGGATTTTCACAAAAACCAAAGAGTTTCCTAATAAGCTCTCTGCATACTTCTGCATACTTCTTTGCCATGGAACACTTTGAATGGCCTTTTCGTTCACCATAGCTGAATTAGTTCATTGATGTTCTGTAAGAATAGCAATATAAGGCATGAGAGGGGGAAATATACAAACCTTCACTCCAGAGCCCCCTGAAATGCAGCGATTGCTTAAACTAACTGGCCCATAAAAATATTGGCAAATTTTCAGAGTTATTTTATGAGCAAGGTAATGACCATGTGAAATGGTCACCTTGCCTTCTCTACTGTCCTTCAATTCTGTAATCTATTATTAAAGGGAAAAGGCATGATATATCTTATCTGAGAGACATATAAGTAAGTGGAAAGAAATTATAACACAGTTCTACCTGAATCAGCATAAGCCATTCACAAGCATTGGCAGGAGAGCATATGAAAAAATCACAAACACGCCCTCTCCATTGGCAGCACAGATGCCAGAATCTATGCCCTTTGTTTTGAAGTGCATTTGACTTCCTTTACCTGCCACCCTTAAGCTGGTGACAGTTAGCCTTCCATTGCCTCAGGTAAGTGTTAATGCTGCCCTCTGGCGCACACATACTCCTTGAAGCAATTATAATTACTCGGTGAAGTCAGATTTCTGACCTTACTTACCTCTCCTTCAAATACAGCTTCTTTTTGTCTCACAAAGAACAAGGACTTCATTTTACAATGAAGTAAACTTTGTAAACTTAAAGGATTGGATTAAGATGTGGTATATTTATAAAATATTCTGTGTTGTGACTGTTCAGCCATAAGGAAAAATGAAATGCTGCCATTTCTAGCAAAATGGAACAAGTTTGAGGGAATTATGTGTCATAAAGCAAGTCAAAATGACAAGAACAAATATTTCATATTTGCATAGCAGGTGACCTGACAAAGCAAAATGCTTACAAAAACTCTTGGACATGAATAAAGTAAGGTTTCTGAGGCTGAGAAGGAGGGAGGGAGAAAAAGTGAAATGATAAAAGCCATGGCGATAGGGGAATTTTTAAATGAATTACTTTAAATAGAAATTGGATGAAAAATCATTCAACTTACAAGAGCATCAAAAAAGAATAAATAAAATCATAAGTAAAAGCGATATTACAGCAACTACTTTAGAAATAAAAAGGATACTATAGTCATAAGGGACTATTACAACAGTGGATTGCCAACAACAAAGAGTAAGTTCTACATCAAGCACATATCCTGATTCCAAGGGGAAGTCCTTCCAATTAGGAAAGGGGTAGGCAACCATGGCCTTCTTTGTCCACATGATTATCTTGAATGAGGAGATGAAGTTGAAAAATCACATATGTGCAATCACAGTTTCCTCCCCTTGAGATGGAACCCAAAAAGGAGGCTTAAAAGAAGCACCCAGAAAGTTAAAAAGAGCCAAGGGACATCAAGCAAGGTAATGGTGAACCAACCCGGAGATAACTTGTATGCATGTGGAGGGAAAGAGAGCCCAGGAGACTTCAAAGATGCGGCCACAGCTAGTTGAAGGCAGAAACACTGTTATTGCACATGGTGTAAATGTGATGGGTCTATGAGTTAAGGACGGTACTTGGGACTCCCCGTAGCCTGTCCAGTTTGTACAAAAACCAGCCAGAGTCTCCTTATGTCTTGACTTGGGGGAGGGTTGGAGAAATAGCATAGGCCTATGATTAGACAAAACAGCTTTAGTATGCAGCTATTTTAAGATGAATAAAAACAATCAGGTCCACAACTTCTAGAAGTGAAAAGTCAGATTAGAAACAAAGAGTCAGCAAGGATCCATAAGAAAGGATCTGACCCTTTCTACTTCTCCCAACCGCCAACAGATGATTAAGACCTGCCCAGCCCATAAACCCAGAGACCATCCTAGCAAGGAACAGGGGAAGGAGGAGAAATATGAACATCAACATGAATCACTGAAAAGGACTAGATAATGTGGATATAATTCCAACGTAGGAAGGGTGGTTTCCCCACATGACACCAAGCAATTTTCTGGGACATCATCTATCTTAAAATTACTCAATTCTTACACTGTCTTCCTAGAGAGAGCATCAGATTCTACAGGTATGAACTCAGTCTCATAAGATTATCCTTCACTTTTTAGAAACTAATCACAAGGCCATGCTATCACCTGTGCTCCTCAACAGGCAAAGGCCAGTGTTACCAACTGGTAACAAATTGGAGATTCTAAGAATGTCCTCCAATGCAGATGTCAGTCAGAAGTTCAAGTTCTTATATGTAGTCTGACTGACTGACTATGATCTTAGGTTCCCATGACCTCCTCGATGGGTTTTACCTTCCTAGGGTGGTTCACCAAACTCGGCAAATCTGTTTACTCACTAGATCACAGGTTTATTCTAAAAGAATAACTCAGGAACAGTCAAATGAAAGAGATGCGTAGGGCAGGTTATGTGGGAAAAGGCGTGGAACTTTCCCGCCCTTTCCAGGTGTCTTGTTCTACTCGCTCCCCACCCTCGTTCTCCATGTGTTCACCAACCCATAAACTCCCTAAACCCTGTACTTTGGGGCCCATAGGGGGGCTTCATTACATAGGAATGCTTAAGTAAATCATGCTCTTTAGCTATGGAACTCAATCTGTGCCCCTCTCCCTTTCTTTGACATTGGGGAAGGGGCCTGGAATTTCCAACCCTCTAGTCAGAGCATCTCCAGTCCCATATCCCAAACTGGAGTAATCCAAATGTCATCTTGTAGCATAACAAACAACACCTTTGTAGTTCTCATCACATAAGCAATTCCAAAAATGTTAAGAGATCTATGCCAGGAAAGCAAATGAAAACCAAATTTTTGTTGTTATAATTGTGATCTATTATGAATCACAATATCATGAAAAAATCCATTAAAAATTAATGCACAGGTATATGAAATCTAAAGTATAGGGTGGGGGTTTTGGGAAAACAAAGGGCTTTGGAAGAGAGGTCTTCCTGATCCTACAACAACAAAATGTTTTCTGACACCTGTCTCTGTTGTTACCACTGACAGTTAGGACTCCCGACTGGGAGGAAAGACAAGATGCCTAAGTGCGATCGGCAATGGACAGCAGAACAAGGTAGAACTGCTGTTAATCCTAATGATGGAGGCTAAGAATAGAAAATTTGGGAAGGAGACATCACAAGTTCAGAAACTGATGTCACAAGTCCAGAAACTGGAGATGGCAGTAAGGATGATTTAACATCATTACAGAACTAGTTATAGAAATGCAAATCCTTAGGTGCCAACTGCTGTAGCAAGTATCAGGCTGTGAGAGAAAGTATTCATGGAGGCGCAGACCACAGGTGAGGCTATAGAGATTGAGAGTCATTGTAAAAAATGAACTTTCTTGGGCCTCCCTGGTGGCGCAATGGGTTAAGCGCAGAGCTGTGGAGTTGTTGGCAGCTGCGGGGGCGGGCAAGTTCAATGCCCTACTGGGGAGATTCCCACATGGCGCAGCAGACCTCTCCTGCCTCTTCCATTACTCCCCTCAGCAGTGTATTTCGGTCTATCTACCTGTTCTGCTCCCTGCTCTATCTCTAGTGAACCCTCTCACCACCCCACACCTCTGGCCTGCACCCCAGCTTGTATGCATAAATAAATAAATCTTTAAAAAACAATGACCTTCCTTAAAAATCAACTTAGTCACAGCCTAGGAGTAATTTCACAATAGATAACATCTACAAAGAAATACACCCCGCCCAAAAAGAACACTCTGTTAGTACAATTTCTACACTGGCAAAACACAGCCTTCCAGCCCACTCGTGACTCTCTTTCTTAGACCTACCCCTTTCGAAAGGCAGCTCTTGTCCCAAGACAACCCGCCTGTGTCTCGCCTGTGTCTATGCAAGTGTCTCTTTTAACAAACCTATCCTTTTGGGGGGGGCAGCTCTTTATGTCCACGTGTGTCTGTGCAAGCATCCTTTACTTTCTTTTCCTTTTTATATAATAAACCTGTCCTAGATATAACTAAACAGCTCTGCCTCTGGAGAAACTCACTGCTTGCTGCTGAAAGGGGAGCTCTAGTGAAACTTTCCTTAGAGGTAACCCAAGGACCCCATTCTCTGAACCCAAGACCTCTCCAGAATGACATCACTAAGAGCTCCCACTCCATCTGCCTCCCAACAATCCCCTGCAAGTGCCAAAAAAGTGTTCAAGCTGGTCTCACACAGTGAAGCTAAGGTACCGCCTTCTAAAGTGCAGACCCCAGAGATTAGGGAGAAGAATAAGATTCTGGTGAAAACATTGTGGTTGAATGGGCCCTCAGCCAATTCTTTTTTGAAAATCACAAAAATAAATGGATGTGGCTTTTGTTATTCTCTAAAGGCCATGAACAAATTTATTTCATACATATGAAAATATAGGCATAAGCATGCAAACTACATTGAGAAAACCACATAACATGAATTTTCTGATCTAAAGAAATAAAGGACTACTCAGGTATGAAGAATAAAATGAATATTCAATTGAATATTCAATTAAAGACTATATGGTTTTAAAAGACAATTCTTTCATTTCTCAGTGATTTAATTTTTTCCACTTCCCTCTGAGAGAAATAATAGTTGCTATTAAAAGAAATAAGTGTTATGAGAAATAGTTTCGTGTTTCTCTGGCACTTTCACATAGAAAGCATTCCATAAAAATATTTCTTTTCATATAAGTTCTCTAAAATGCCATTTCTCCAAGAAACTTACTGGGCAGAGAAAGTAAACTGCAATTTAAATACCAAATATAATCTGCTAAAAGAGCCATCTACAACTTTAAAACAAGCATCCATTTGTAAAATTTATTTTAGCTGAATGATTCAACAAAAAATGAATACAAGTTAAACAGAATCAATATCAGAAACTCCAGGGCTAGAGTATTTTTAATTGTTAGAATTTTCTGTAGCTGATTATAGTAATCAAATAAATAAGAGGTAAATTATTTACATGATAATGAGTACTTTTTTAAAGGCCAGAGACATATAAAGCATAGCTACAGAGAAGATGAGTGGGCGGATGGGTGGATAGATGGATGGATGGATGGATGGATACAGGCATAGCTGACGAAAGTGGAAAGCACATAGATATACATCTTACATGATTGACTGAGAGGGTTTATTTCAATTCAGATGGTTTCTCATTTTGTGGAATTAGCTAGAGCTAGAAAGAATTTTAGGACCATTTCTCATTTTGACAATGGCATGAATAGAGGTTTGGAAGGTTGAAATAGTCTCATATGAATATATTGGATCCAGGTGAAATAGTGATTCCCGTTGGCTTATCAAGTAATGTCCTGAAGAAAGCATATGGAAGGAGGGAGAATGTAGACCCTCTGACCCACTACTTCATCTAATGGTAGGATAAGCAGACACTATGTATGTCCTAATGGTATGAATCATGAAAGAAACAGCATCACCTGGGATGTTTAACTTGATTCTAATCAAGTCTTTATTTTTTTAATATATATTTTTATTGTTATTTATGTCTTTTACATTTTGTATTGCCCTTGGGTAGCCCACCACCAATTCACCTGTGATCCATCTCCATGGTCCCTTGTGTTCTTTTCTATTCCATTTTGTGCCCTTTTCCTTCCCCACCCACCCCCGCCCCCGCCCCTGCTGATTGTCTCTCTCCTATTTGGTTTCCTTATAGTCCTGTTATAAGTGAAACCATTCGATATTTTTCTCTTTCTTTCTGGCTTATTTCACTGAGTATGATCCCCTCTAATTCCATCCATGTCGCTGCAAATTGCATGTGTTTATCTTCTTTCCATGCTGAATAGTATTCCATTGTGTATATGTACCACATCTT